>JBBBDQ010029472.1:0-147752 GCA_037127315.1 Ascarosepion bandense
ACAACAACAAGTTGCTTCAACTGACTCCTAAAAGATAAAGTCCAATAAGTACAATTTCCTTTATTGATTCACCTTCCTTTTCACTCTCTCACTGGTCAATAAAAAGGACACAGACTTTATTAGTAACCTGTTACACACATTCTGCCACTTACTACAATTTCCCGGGAATATTTGTGTTCATTTTCTCTTTGAATAGTTTCTTCTTACAAATTTATTATTCTGTTTAGTTAATAAAATTTTACTTTAACATACAAGGCAAAATATTTTATTCTTCCACATTCCAACATTCAACCTTCTGACATTTTAAATTGTGGGGACTTCGGTTGTGTTTGGCACAAGGCCAATTTGATAAACATCACCAAGGCACTTACACATAGTAAAACTTAGTGAGCCAATTGTCTTATGAAAAAAGCGTTTCTATTAATGAATGTGACAAAAGCATATGCTTTTTTTATTGGCTCATGAAACTATATATGGGCGTGTAACCTCAGATTTTCTGTACAATCGAATCTTACGAAATCTAACATTAACATTTTTAAGATATAAAATAAATTTTTTTATAATAAATAGCAGTGTCAAGAGAAAAACTGTCCCTTTAGTTTAACACGTTATTTTCTGGGAGTATAAGTACATTTCTTAAACTTTCTTTGCTGTTTATTATTTTTATTTTCAGTTTAAACTTTAAAAGCAACAAAAACTTAGAGTCAAACACAGCCCTTACTACCTAGCTGAACTAGCAGTTTCATTATTGAAGTTTTAAGACTTTTAAATTACAAGAACCACTCATGGAAATAGTAAGCGTGAAACCTCATAGATTTCGACCTAATTTTCTCGCAAAAACCTATCACAAAGTTAGGAATGTATCCATAAAATCAACGATAACCACATATAACTGATAATTTTTATAAATGAAGTTACTTCCCCTTATTTTTTTTAGTCACCTCAACACGCATAAATGACTTTAGTAAAAGAAAAATTAGTTTTTAAATGTTTTAACTTTAAAAAATAAGCAATGTGTTAATGCTGATAGTAATGATTAATTTAATTTTCAAAATCAAGCTTTTCGTTGGTACAGAAGCTGAATAGCTAAGTTAGATTTGTTTTTAATTCTTTTCGACACCAGATGTCGCCAGCATCGATTTGTATTTTTATGGCGCGTTCAACAGGAGAAAGATAATTTCGTAGTTTAAAGTTAAGTTAATTTTCTTTTTTTAAAATATTTCTTTATTGCTAAACTGCTTGTTTTGTTTATTTTCTGATTCTTTTTTAAGTGTAGCATTAGCAACTGCAATATAGAAATTTTTGTTGACTTTTTTAGTTAGTTTCGGAAGTCACATGTCAATTCTCTCCCGAACTAAATAATCTTTTCTTTAAGAGAAGACGAAAAGAAACGTTTTTTATTTTGTTTGGTAAATTAAGTTTAAAGTGAATAGAGAATTTTTCCTGAGATAAATTTACAAAATAAATAGTGTTTTTTTTTTCTTTCTCATAATTTCGAATCACTCACTTAAGTGCCATACGTGATACACGCTTAGGCGATCATGTCTCGAAAGAGACATAACTGACTGACTGATTATTCCGCAGTAGGTTGCCATTGCTTTCTGCGGTTAACTGCCTTTAAAAGAATCTTTTTCTAACCTGATTTATTTCCAACTTTAAAAAAAACAAAATAAAATTATTTAATTTATTTATTTATTTTAATTTTGATTACATAAGTCTTATCGCCCTAAAAAAATCGCTGAAAACTTAATTTCCTTAATAATTAATTTTATTTTTAAACTAGCTGATTGTGTACAATTTCGATGTAATCACATTTTGGTGCACGCTAAAAAAAAAAAATATATTAAGTTTTTACTTTTTAAAACATTTCATTTCAACAAACGATTTTTGCCCACTAAGCACTGATTTACTTCCTTTTTAGCACACTTATTTTTTAGCCTTTTTAATGGAGTAGCCACTCAGATTGAGGAATTGAAGAGCCGATTTCGTAGTCCAGCTCATTTCATTTATTTATTATGACTCTTGAGAAAAGTACATCTTCTCAATGGACAAAGCTTCAATGTAGCCTTGGGTGGCAGTCGATCTAGAGAAGGAAAACTTTGAATTAAAAACCAGCCTGGAGTCCCCTCCTCCAGCTACGTGTTGAAATAGTAGGACACACTTTTTATTACCCTTGATTAGTAACCAGTCTCCCTCAGAATGTGCGTTGTGGTACAGAGAAGCCGAGGAGCCGAGTTCGAATTCCAGTTGAATCCATTGTCATTGTATTCATTTACGCGCAAATACCCTTGGGAAAGGTATTATTAATCCGTCTCTTCCTTCCAGTTATGGGTTAAATAGCAGGACAGCATTGGGTTCTCTAGCCTTGGTCGGCAACCAGTCAACCGCAGAAAGCAATGCCAAACTACTGCGGGATAATCTTCTGCCCAGTCAGTCATGTCTCAAAAAGAGACATGATCGCCCAAGCGTGTATCACGTATGGCACTTAACTGACTGACTCCCTCAGAAAGAAGCGTCAACTGCGGGGAAAATCAGTCATGACTCGAAAGAGACATGATCGCCCAAAAAAGCGTGTATCAAGTATGGCACTTTTTAACTCGTTTTGATTCAGTAGAACACCCAATGTTGGAAACTTTGCAAAAAAGATAGGTACTTAGGCGATGATTATTTCTACTGGAAGAATGTATGCGAAGGGAAAATGAAGTAGTTGATTTTAGCGTTTCAAACGATTTTTACATAACTGACACTGATTGATCTCCCTTAGAATATTTTTTAATTTTATTTCTGTTTTGCAGATGGGTTCGACCTTTCTACATTTTATTTTTCCTTTTCATAGTCTGAAAATCTTTGGTTACAGGTTAAGTTAAATTAAATTTCTTCACGTTCTTTTTTTTATAAATCGTATTACATTTTTCAAACACTTTTTTAAAATTTCGAATATATGTTTTTCGTATCGAAAGTACAGTTCCTAATATGAGTTTCGTTCAAGAAGTTTGCGTCCGATGTATGGGAGATAAGTCAGTGTTTGGTACGTCAAAACAGTTTATATTTGTGAAACTCAGAGTACCATGGGTGCGTTTTTGTTTTTTTTTTTTACTTTTCGAAGTGAAAGCAAAAAAAAAAAAAAAAAATCTGTACCTCCTGTTTTTAAAAAAAATTGCCAAAAATCAGGAAATTATTCAATTCAAACGAAAATTTCAGTACTTCTTTATTAATGAATGAATTATAGGCTATTTTATTATAATAAAAAATGAACTGGAAATATTAAGTCTCAGCTTTTTAATTTAATTGCCAAAACACATCAAGTAACGGCACAATTATACTTACAAAGACAATGTAATGTAATCATAAATCGCCCGGTTCATACTCCACCCACGTCTATTGAACAGGTGAAGAGGCTCATCCCTTGTTCCCTGTTTAGGATGTGGTTTCCGGCTTTCTCTTTTCCAATCTTTTCACTCTTACGTAGCCCCCTGCACATCAGTGCCGTTACCGCCTTGCTTGGGGTGCGTGATATGATTTAAAAAAAAAAAAAACTTCAATAATTCGTTGAAAACACAGCATAGCACGAATAAAAAAAGACCCCAAACTTAATAAAAACAAAGTTTTTTCCATTAAAAATGCTTATTAAGAGGAAAGATCAAAGTAATTTTTCTTTCTTTTTTTTTTTTTTTTGTTTAAATTTTAATCCTTTCTAACACGTTCGAAATTTTGATAAAAAATATCTTTTTTACTTTTCCTTCAGCAGTAACAAAATTGTGACCAGAGTTTATTAAAAATTAAAAGCTTATCTAATTATTTAACTAGATAAGCTTTTAATTGCTTTTATGACATTAAATCATTCAATAGTCTTAAAAATTTTTTTCAATTATTAATTTTTTACCAGACTGGTTTTCTTTTTTCTTTTTTAATTATAATTTATAAAGTTTTAAAAAAAGTCTTCCAATATGAGACAGAGGTATCTGTCTGCTTTCTCCTTCTTACATTCAAAAATTGTTAATCTCACCCCATTTTATTTTCCTGTGTATGGATGATTTTTTGGGGGACTTCTACCAGTATAAAATTTTTTAACACATTTGAATTTGAGTAAATAAAATTTTGGTTTCGCCATTGCTGAAGAAGCGAGGATTTCCTCGTAGAAATGGCTATTCAACGGATTTAAATATCGAAATTTTTGTTTTATTTTATTATATATATATATATATATATGTGTGTGTGTGTTTGTGTTTATAATAGCTCTGTTCATACTACATTGAGCACTGTTTTATTAACCCCTGAATAATAATACTATACATGTGTGCATCCGTGTGACAAAGAATGTCTGCGGCCTCATCACCCCTTACATCTGGCCACCTAACTCCCCAGACTTCAAGCCTCTTGATTATTATATGTGGGGTGCAGATGACTGAGAGACTAACATAATTCCTGGTAATGTTAAAGATGAACTGAAGGCAAGGATTATGGTAGCATCCACCATCTAAAACAAGGAAACCATTCAGAAGAGTTTCAGGAATTTCAGAAGTCATCTGGAGTCCATGATTGAAGACAATGACAATTTGTTTGAAATAATTTACTCTTTAGTATTTCAAGATATTTTTGTGTAATTTTGGTAAATATCTGTTAAAATGAGGTATCAGTGTTTTTCATTTTTGCGTAATTTCGACGACAATTTATCCATCCTACCGTGTGTGTGCACATAATAAATAAACGTTAACCATGTATGCTTCTTATATTTAGATGTAATAAGATGGTCAGAGAAATTGAATACAATATTTATGGGTAAATGTGTTAAAAATCGGGAAATGTATTTGTGTAAATATAAAATGCTTCTACCCAAAATTCAGGTTGCTTAATTTTTCTGCAAGAATTCATACTTATGATTTTTTTTTTTTTGTTATTATTTTCCCTCAAGCAGGGTAGTAAAAGACCCTAAGACACAAGGGATTTCTACAGAGGACAATAAAAGAACAATATTTAGGGAGAGAAGCAAAAAATTGCTTAAATAGATGTCTAAACAATTTTTTTTTTTTTTTTTTTTTTTTTTGCTTATGTTTAATTATACTTATTTTAATTAATTATTTTCATTATACTTTATTTTTTTATTTTTTTTTTAAAATCCTTTCATCCTAATCAAGACAATAATGCCACTCAGATACAAGGGGTTACAAAGTGAAAGATAATGAGAAAAAGAAAAACCTTCTTAAGGAGAAAGAACAAGAATTAAAAAGACAGACGATAATGATTGACATTGCATTTAACGTCTTGAAGATCAAAGTTGACTTGAAAGTAAGAAGCTGTAAGAAAGTTTCACACACAAGAGACATAAGAAACTGCTTGCATAGACTGTGCTGTTACATCTAGACATTTCAACTGCAAAATGAGATATTACTGCAAGTTTAGTCCTGAAGAAAATCATTTCAATTTAATTAAACCTCTAAAATTCTATAATATAATATAAAATATTTAGTAACAGATTTTGTTTGACTATTTTTTTTTTTCTAATTACTTATGCCATACTGTTATCAGTCATAGAACCACTTAAGATTCGGCCCAATTTTAATAATGTTCTTTTTAAAAAAATAATCGTTTATTAATATTTGGTTTTGATTGTTCTTTTGTTTTTTTGTTTTTTCAGGTGCTACCTTTATCAATTTTGCCAAACACAGAAATAAAGAAAAAACTGAAATAAAAATTCCTTAAATGAAAAAATTATTTGCAAGACAAATTAAAACAAAAAAAGAAATTTATTTTATTTTTAAAAATCTTTGAAAAGACCAAAAGAAAAACTGCCAATATGTCTGCTTCTATTTTGGTTCCATCAACCTAAGCACACAAAGTGAAAACATTTTAATTCATCTGAAAGAGAAAAATATTTAGAATAAAAAAGAATCAGAAAAAATTCCAACTGGAATCAAAACGGTAAATTTAATTTTCCACACACCCACACACACAAATAAATGAATCCAGAAGTAAGCCAATCAGGAACAGAATCCAATGAGCCCACTTCAGCTCTGCCTTTTAATATGGACAACTCTTATTATTGGTATACAGATAAGTGTTTTTCCAAATACTGGCGCCATTATAACGATGCCAGACAGTGGTACATGAACCATTTGCACTACCTAAATACTGTTAACAGTTCTTTGTCTTACTATCCCCAAATGACTTCAGCCCCTCCACAACCGTGGAGTTCAATATCACAAACAGGTGGATGGAAATACAGGAAACGCAAGAAATACAAAAAGACTGTCACCCAGAGGCAATCACACAAATCTGTTACTTCAAAAGAGACGGAGTTGTCTAGTCAGACAGAAGAAGAATTCCAAGTAGAAGTTACAGATGACATGCGAGAATTTCTTGTCAAATCCAATGAGTTGAAGAAAAAAAAAGGTCAGTTAGTCCTATGCTGTGTATTTTCTTTTTCGGCATTACTTAAATACCTGTCCACTTGTTTTTTTTTTTTTAAGGAAATTGGTGGGGGGAGAATTTTTTAAATTAGCATTCAGTAAACATTACTTCTGCCATGAAACTTGTCAGAATAAAAATAGATTTTTTTTTTTAATTGTAAGTATTTCCTAATTATAATATCAACACTAAAATCAAACTGCAAATTTTTACAGGTATTGTTATTGCTCCTATTTTCAGATAATGTTGTATATGGTCGCTCATACATGGCACGTTTGTACGCTAAA
Source organism: Ascarosepion bandense (assembly GCA_037127315.1). NCBI lineage: Eukaryota > Metazoa > Mollusca > Cephalopoda > Sepiida > Sepiidae > Ascarosepion > Ascarosepion bandense. The sequence goes on from JBBBDQ010029472.1 coordinate 6,693, forward strand.
AAAAAATTTAAATTCTTTCAAAAATCGAGATGTTTAATGATTTGTATTAAGCGTTTCCATTTATGATTAGTAAATAAAGTTTTCACTTAATATTATCTAAAAGGCGGAAATTAATACAGAATTTTAACAGATTTAAGATCTGTAAAATTTTAAGAAAATAAAAACAATTCCTGTAAAAATTAATTATTCTTCGAAAACTTTTTTCTTAAGACAATAGTGTCATTAATCTTATTTATAAAAGCAACTAAAAGATTTTCTAATTAAATAATGTCATAGTTTTATTTTATTTTTTTAATTTACAATTTGGAGCAGATTTTCAGTAAATGAGTAGCAGTTTGAAAAAAAAAAAAGATCAATGATTTAACTTCTTCAAAGAATCCTACTTTGAATTAATACAAAAAATATTTGGATCAAAAGATCACAAAATTAAGTTTAGGTAACAGTTGTAAAAAAAATAAAGTTTTACTAAAATTTTCTAAAAAGAAAAAATATTTCAAAAATTATTTCATTGATTTGTGAAGAAGTCCTGAAAATCTCATTAAAATTTCATTGCAAAAATTTCAAAAACAATGTATTTTTCACTGGAAAGATGCTAAATTTTTCATGGTAATCTTTGGCCAACTGCTAATGAAAAAAAGGTTTTAACTAAAATTTTGAACATACTAGAAAGGATTCAAAATTAATGAAATAATAAAAAAATACTTTGGTCTTTCCTCTTAATAATAACATAAACATTTTGATGATAGAACTGTTTTCATGAAGTCGAGCGCCTTTTTCATCAGGCTCTTTTTTAGCAAAAGGTGCACGTACCTATGTTTATATCATTGATATCTGCATATGAAAATACTTCTTTTTTTTTGTATCTTACAAATGATTTCCTTTGGATATATATACACACACATATGTGTGTGTCTGTCTTATTTTAGGAAAATATTTTAAACAAGCAATTGTTTAGCAAAATTTTTTTTTTTCATTTTCTTTTATGCAAAAAGATTGATTTGGCTTTCTTTTGATATTATAAACAAGACCGTCTCCCTTCTAAATCAATAAAAAGAAAATCAATATTTTTCAATTCTGACAAATGTAACAAATTAAGATCTCAATAATGCTAACCTGCAAAACTTATAACCTGGAAAAAATTTTCCCCCCTTATTTTACAAGGGAATCCATCTATTTAAGTAGTGCTTCTTTTTTTTTTTTTTCCTTTTTTCTCTCTCCCCATTCTCTTAAGAAAAACGGAGAAAGGGAATGAAAATACCCATTTCCATACCGGAAATGTGAGGCAGTCATTGATTGAAAAATTAGTTTTAATGTCACTTGAAATTTTAACAATCACTCTTTTTTTTTTTTTTTTTTTTTTTTTTTTGACAGTTTTTCCAGAAAATTAGTCTACTGTTATCTCTCTTATTGATGAGTTTCTTTCCTAACCTTTTGTTTAAGGTACTATAGAATTACAATTCTACCCATTAATTTAAGGTAGAAATTTTATATTAGACAAAATGGGTTTCATTCTTTCTAAACATATTCCAGTTTAAATTTTTTTAAATGAGAAATTTATTATTATATGCTTTGCTATTTGGACCAACAGGCTCATCTTGGCTGCTCATTGTTTTAACCGTTGTATCCTCTTGCCTTCTTCAGCTGTCTGTCATCAGACTAGATAACTTTGAATTTCAAGGCTCTAAAATTACACCACTGTATTGGCCAAGAGATATTTTGTCCAGCGGTTTAAAACATATGTAGCATTTGTGAGTTCAATCCCTGGTTCTGGAAAAGTCATATCCACAGGTTCAGTGGAGAAAAATGGAGAAGTGACACAAAAGTGAATAAGGCTGATATGAGTTATCTCCCCCTACGCATGAAAATTGGAATGAGAACTAATGTGTTCCATTTAGAATTTTAAGATGGTTACCAAGTATTGCAACAAATGTCATAAGGAGTCCAGAAGATACAGCAGCTAAAACATTGTAGGTTAAACAACCAAGATAAGTGGGTCAAATAACAAAGTCCATAATAAATGAATTCTCATTCCTCTATATACACTACCGGCCATAATTATTAATGTTTCAAAAAAATTATTTATTTCATACTATTTTTTAGTATTTATTGCCAAGTGAATAATTGTAAATGAAAATAGAATGGTTCTTTTGTTAATACTGCACAATAACATGTGCATCAAATGAATTTATAAATATTTAATTTTCATCAATGAAAGAAAGAAAGAAAATTTAAGGTGATTCAGATGAATTCATCTTTGCTTCCTTGCCTTGTAAAATTTTGCAAAGTAATAATAACAAAAGAACCATTTTATTTTCATTTAGCAATAAATACTAAAAATAGTATGAAATGCATAATTTCTTTTAAAAAAAAAATGGGATGGCCTAATAATTATAGCCAGTAGTGTATGTATCACTCTGTTCACATATAACTACAACTTTTTTTTTTTTTTTGCCTCATCTTCTGAACTTGTAAAATCATTATCTTTTGTCTTAAATTTAAAAAAAAAGAAAGTCCTCCTTATCAGTCAGTCAGTTAATTGCCATACATAATTCATACTTGGGTGATCATGTCTTTTTCAAAACATGACTGACTAGGCAGAAGGTTTTTCCACAGTTGGTTGCCATTATTTTTTGCGGTGGACCAGTTTCCAGCGAAGGCTATAGAACCCAATCTGTAGGGAGAAGAGATGGATTAATGCCTTTACTAAGGGTATTTGTGGACCAGTTTCCAGCCAAGGCTATAGAACCCAATCTGTAGGGAGAAGAGATGGATTAATGCCTTTACTAAGGGTATTTGTGGACCAGTTTCCAGCCAAGGCTATAGAACCCAATCTGTAGGGAGAAGAGATGGATTAATGCCTTTACTAAGGGTATTTGTGGACCAGTTTCCAGCCAAGGCTATAGAACCCAATCTGTAGGGAGAAGAGATGGATTAATGCCTTTACTAAGGGTATTTGTGGACCAGTTTCCAGCCAAGGCTATAGAACCCAATCTGTTGGGAGAAGAGATGGATTAATGCCTTTACTAAGGGTATTTGTGGACCAGTTTCCAGCCAAGGCTATAGAACCCAATCTGTTGGGAGAAGAGATGGATTAAACTATCTTTAAACTGTGGACTGGAAATTAGGAATAAACAGAAAACTTTGACCTTTGTGCCTGCAAAAAAAAAATAGTATCAAAGGGACGTTTTCTTTTTTCTTGACACTGCTATTAGTTTAACTACCTTCACTCTTTGGTAATGTTTATTACTTTAAAAAGTGATGATTAGAATTTTAATAAAACCTAAACATATGGAAGTATGTGGCAATGGGGATTGCTGTTGTTTGATCAAACTAAAAAGAAAAAAAGGGAAGAGGAAAGCAGAAAACCTGGAGAAGATCAAGAGAACGAAGAGAAGAGAAGAGAAGAGAAGACTACACCCGCAAGTCAATAACTCCAGACAACACCCTCATATGTGCATGGTTTCCTCTGACTACCACTCAACACATCTGTCACTGACAAAGAATAAGAATATAAGTTTTATATATATATATATATATATATATATATATATACTTACATTTTTATAAAAACAGTTTTTATATATATATATATATATATATATATATATATATATAAAAACATAATTTTAGTTTTTTTGTTAATTAATCGTTTCACCCCCAAGCAAGGTGGTAACACCATCCATTGATGCACAGGGGGCTACATAAGAGAAAAAGATTAGATAGGAGGAAAGAAAAAAGAAAGGTGAACCAGTTACACTGGGTGTCAGAGAAGGGAGCAGGAGAAGGATGGGGGATACAGGTGTGAAGACAGTTGCAAAGGTAGAGAGAAAGAAAAAGATATACAGGGTGATGTAGAAAGAACTAGAGTCAGGTGGTTAAAAGATGGGTATTGACTTTGCATTTAAATTCCTGGAGGTTGTAGCTGTCAGGAAAGCAAGAATATAGAAGAGTTCCACAGGCAGGAAGTGCGAGAAAAGAAGCTGCTGGAGTAAAATAGTCGGCTGCATTTGGTTGATCTAACTGTGAATGGATGGGATCCAGTTGCTAGTCTGGTTGCACAAGTAAACTCATGTGGCAGGGGCACTCCAGTTCATTGGAGCAGAAGCCATAAAAATTTTTTTTTTTTTTAATCATATTACCCTGAGCAAGGCGGTAACGCCACTGATGCGCAGGGGGCTATGTAAGAGTGAAAAGATTGGAAAATAGAAAACCGGAGAACAGACAGAGGGAAGCCACATCCCATCAGTGAGAAAGTGGCTGGAGTTGAGCCACCAAGTCGGTACCTATCACATTACTGATTCTCTTTTGGAGCCTGTTGAGAACACTGAGATGAACAGCGGGTGCGCCTGACCATATATGACAACAGTATTCCATGCATGGACGGATGGTTGATTTGTATATGTGCAGGATGGATTCAGGTGGAAAAACACATCCTGGCACGACACATGACCAAACATAACGTGGAGTATAATGAAAACAGCTAAGTCGTACAATGGTGATAAAATATGTAGACTGTGCCAGGAAGAAAAGTTAGCTATTATGTTATTCCAAAACAAAAATGAATTCCTAAATGAAAGAACAGAAATTATGACCAAGTGTAACCGTACCAACGGATACCTATTAGGATCATACAATTATGGATGAAAATGTTCTGACTTCTCCTAATTTTGAAAATTGCATGTTCATAAAAATCCCTGTTACGTGAATGTTCTTAAAAAAAATGATAAAATCACTTGTTGTAAATCGTTTGAAGACAGTAGAAACCTGGGTTGCATAATAATTCGTTTACATGTGAAAAATATTCATAAGTTTTACAATATAATTGTATTGAACACTTTTTAATACAACTGTGTACTGGTCTAATTTAATTATGACCAGAAACTAAATAATTAAATTATATAATCATATAATTATGAATTAAATGTACATTGCAATATGAAAATTTCTATGTTTCGAGATAGAACCTCATCATCAAGCAATGTTGGTTTTTGTTGTGAAAAGGATTTACATTTATATAAAAAAATAAATGCCAGCAAACTCAAAATCAAAAACCTTAGATCCTCTTCACCTGAATTTATATATATATATATATATATATATATATATTTTTTTTTTTTTTTTACCTAGTGTTGTCTTTATTTAGTTTAATTTCAAATGACCTAATTTTTTTAAAAATAATTTTATTTTAAATCCTATATCTTTTTATTCCCTTTTATTAATAATTATGCCTTTTTAAGTAAAGGCCTTTTTCTAATACTTCAACGTTTTGGGGAAATTAGGTTTTTGAATTTGTCCAGCGTCTGTAATATTTAAAAAAAATTTTTTCTTTAGTTTCTTTCTTTTTCCCTCCCTCCCTTCTTTTATCTCTCTTACCACCTTTTTTCCGTGTTGCTTAAACTTACGTCGATTTAACACGGCTGTCTGTTAATTTTTAGTTACATTCTCCCTTTTTTTTGCGAACCCAGACGATGTCAATTTTTTTCTTTTCTTATTTATTTGATTTTATTCTATCTTTTTCTTTATCATTTTCTTTTTCTTTCCCTTTATTTTTATTTTATTTTATTTTATTTATTTTTTAATTTCTTTGCAATCTATTTAAAAAGGAAAAGTAGACTAATTTTTCTCCAGTTTCTGAAAGGTTTTTTCTGTTGCTGAGGTGATGTGTCATCCCCCGTGGGGATCTTCATATCGAAATGGCCATTCAACATCTTTGAATTAATCCTTTTTTAATATATATATATATATATATATATATTCAGCAGGATTCGAACCTGCGACCCCTATCTAGATAGGGGAAGCTACCATTTGATCTGGTAATGTCTTCTCGACCACGAAGAGCCTCCAGTCTAGACAAGGTTTTTATCAAGCCTATATAACACAATTTTTGATCCATCATAAACAACCATATCTGCTCTGAAATGTATCGTAATGTCAACAAATGTAAACATGTTACGGAAATCAACGAAATTTTAACGAAACTTGGTTATAAGTTGTCTCCGTCTTAGCTATCATCTATTTTCTTTTTTCAGAAATAACAAAAACAATGGAGAATAATTCACAGCCTGACAATCAGTGTATAAATATTGAAGACTGTAAGTATATTGTTAATTTTGTATTGCTTTTATGAAATATCATATTTACACATTCGCCATATTGTACATTTTGAATGAAACCCATTGCACAGAGGAAGAGCTTCATGCTATGGTTTCAAATAACTTTTCTTTTGAAAAAAAAACATTTGGAAATCCATGATTTGGAAATCACAAAATGAACAGCCACTAATGTGAGGCATGGCAAAAAGAAGATGTGCAAATGTAGTACATAGGAAAAGGGACAGGTACTAATACAAGGTGTAATGAAAGGAGTGAGTGCAAATGCAGGGCATAGTAAAAAAAATGCCTGCAAGTGCAGAGTGTGAGTAGCAAAAGGAATGGCTTCAGATTTGGAAGTGGGGAGTGAACTGCTGTAAATGCAGACTGCAAATGCAGACTATGGGAAGCAAAAGGAATGACTGCAAATTTGGAGTCGGGGTGCAAAATGAACAGCTACAAATGTGGAGGGGGGCAAAAGAAATGGCTGCAAATTCGGTGGTGGTGGGGGTGGAAATAAATGGCTGCAAATCTGGAGAGGAGCAATAGGAACAGATGCAGATCGAAATAAAAACACCTGGTGCAAATGTGAGTAGGAGCATAAAGAATGGTTACAGATGTGGGGCATAACAAAATGAATGTCTGTGGATATCTATCTTATATAATCGTAATCATAGATTGGCTATGATTCATTGATGACCCGATAATCTCTGATCTAAACTTATTTATATATGGAACTTTGTGTGTGTGTGTGTGTCCGTTACTTATAGACTTCAAAACGGCTGAACTGATTTTCTTGGAAATTTACACAGTTGTACTATAAGCGTCTGCGAGTGTTCTTAGCTAGGTTTTGTGTCGAGGTACCCCTGATAAATATCGATAATAAAAAAAAAACGGGTTATAGAAAGAGTGGTCCGATTTTAATCAAATTTGATACACTCATAGACAAAGACATAAAAAATGATATTCAGAAGTTTCAAGGTTGCAGTTCGTACAATAGTGCAGAAAATCGATAAAATATATATATAAAAGGTAAGATGTTTGTGTGTGAGTCTGTTTATCTTTTTGTGTATTGTTTTTTTCAGCCCTTTTATTTTAGTTTTTGCTTCGGGTTTGGCTCTAAGTAGGTATAATTGTAGTTCTTAGTCTCAGCCATGATACCATTTACTCAGAGGACTTATTTAGCCTTCAAAATTCAGTTTATGATGAAAAAACTTATTTGATATCAATACCAAATTTGACTTACATCCATTCATCTTTCTCTTTACTTTAACTGGAAACAACTATCGCTTTTTAGTCTTTCGTGGCAACGTCCAAAGAGTCTGAGCTCCAGGACCATGGATTAGTTTTAAAGCTTTCATTACACCCGAGCAACGCCGGGCTATGCTGCTAGTTGCTTTGAAAAGTAAAAATATTTTCTGCTCACTCCACTTCAGTTGTGTACAGAACACGGTCACACACTGGCTATGAAAAAAGATTGGAAGGGAAATTAGCTCTAAAGTAATTCAACTTTGTATCTTCTTGTAATTTTGTATTTAACTGGGCTCTGAATTCGTCTCTTAGATGCAAGTATAGCAGATTCTCTCGATAACAGTTGTTGAAATGATCTTCAAGCTTCAAATTGGTATGTTGGTAGACAACCATTAAAAATTTTAATTGATCTTCTAATATTGGTATTGTTCTAATGCATCTAATGAACTTGATATTTAGCTGAGTTTTCTCACAAAGGCAGGATGTGGCACAAGGCTTATGTGCGGTGGGGAGCCTTTCTGAGTGCATACACTTGGGCAAAAATTCCGCATAAACCCTGCATATATCAAGTTGAAAAAAGTTTTTCCACTTTGTCATATTTTTTTCTGCACAATATTCTTGATATGTACAGTACTGTGCAAAAAGCATTAGAACAAGAACTGTTTTATCTTTTATGAGGCATATGGACAGAGATAAACAATTTAATTAAAGTAATTTTGTTTGATTTACTCAACAAATGTTTAACAAGAAAAAAACTTCTTACAAAATAAATTTAATATTTAGTAAAAGAGCCTTTTGCTTTGATCAGTCTTCATTCTGTCAGGCATTGATACCACAAGCTTCTTCAATATATCTAATGGTATCTCCTGCCAAGCAGCTTGTATTTGTTCCCAAAATGTGTCTTGCAAAGTAACATTAGATTTATCAAGTTTTTTTATCCAAAATATCCCATAGATGTTCAATAGGATTGAGATCAGGGTTTTGTGGGGGCCAATTCAAATTTCGAAGCCTTCCTTCCTCTTCCTTTTTAGTTAAATAATTCTTACAAAAGTTTGGCTTTTCACCCTGTATTTGAATTTCAGTGAGTTTTTTAGGAAAATCACCCCTGTCCTAATACTTTTGTACACTACAGGTAGTATGCAAAAGTGTTAGGACAGGGGTGATTTTTAAACTTTATTTTGATGCCTCATAAAAGATAAAATAGTTCTTGTCCTAATACTTTTGCACAGTACTGTAAAAATTTATACATTGTTATCTCATTTCTCGTGATAAAGTTTCCAAAGGTCGTCATAGCCAGGGGATTATAGTTAGGACAAATGTTTCCATAGCATGCATCTCAAAGAGCCTGTGACAACTTCGTCCATCTCCAAACTTATCGAATAGCCAAAGACAGACAACTGGTGCCTCATAACCAACAGGTTCAAATAGATGGAGCTCAACCGCCTCACAGGGAGGCTAGACCCTGATTTGAAACCTCTGCTACTTTATCCAATCAAACACAAAAAATGGCCGTGGAAGTAAATCCAGACAAAAAAACCCAGAATGGAACACCAAAGGTGGTTAGCTGTAAACACAAACAACTTTCTGGCAATTCCTGCAGCCTCCAAACTGTATTTCTTTGTCTCTTGACAGTACACCCGAGAGTGGGAAGTGGGGAGACATGTAATCTGGGTAGCTAATAATCTGCCCAGGCTTGCACCCAGAGAGGCCACTCCAGTCTCGCAGCTAAAGGACTGAATTTTTCCCAAGCAGGGCACTACTTTTATCTTGCAAGATAAATGGATGCTTACTAATTGTAAATTAACACGGTTTTTTTTTTTTTTTTGGACAGAGACTTTAAAAACAGTTTTGATTGTGAAGAGTTCAGATGCACTGATATTCTCTTTATATAAATATTTCTTAAACATTAATGGTGTTTTGTAACTAACAATTACAAATAAGTTTTAAAAAAGGAAAAAAAATGGTTTGGATTTCAGAACAGTTGAAAATTTGGAGTGTAAATTAAAGTATTTTGGGACAATTCTAGGACAATGGTAAAAATAGTGCAGAAATTGTCAATGGTTGTGCTAGCATAAGCTCACAAGTCATCGTGTCTGAGGGTATGCATGTACTGAGCTTGCTTGATTATGCACTCTCAGAAACTGTGACAAAATTTTGCTTAGCATGGTTGGAGTAGAAACCACAGGTTGGCTGTGTCTTGAAGAAACACAAACGTGCATCTACAACAAGAAACACGGGCGTCATCCCAAAACATCAATGAAAGATTAATGTTTCTGTCCACTTGATGGACATTGTTTGTCTGAAGTTCTTCAGGTGCTGATATGACTTGTGACAAAAAAGAAAATTTCAGAAAGCCCAGCTACATTGCTTATGTTGGTGCCAGTTTTTTGTTAGCAATTGTCACTGCAACACCTTTGTTTGTCGATAACTTACCAGGTGTTTTGTGCTTGGTAAAGATGTTATTCAAAAATGTCAAAATCCTGTGTTCATATTTGTTTTTTGTTTTGCTTTTTGTACATGTACAGAAAGTGCAAAATATTATTTTTACATGAAATCTTAATTTCATCACTTAAAAATATGTATGAGTATTATATAACTAGCATCTTTACATGTATCCGTATGTACACAAAATTTATTAAATTTCATATAAAACTACTTTCAAGGTATATATATATAAGTTGTGAAATGAAATGTATAGAGATATCATGTTTATGTTTGGGTTCCATTTCCAAGCTGCCCCATTTTCTCCTATATATATATCCTGTATTCAAAAATAAAAAAAAATCTGAACACCAAAATACTTTTGGTTCTAAGAATTTCAGATAAAGGATTCTCAACTTGAAAAAAAATAATCAATTCTTTACAGTTAAACAAAAATGTTAGAGATTTGGTTTTGTTAACTTCGTGGACAGTCATAATTATTAGTAGACCCCACCCTTCGCAATGGAATTATAAAATCTGTCTCTTCTGAGTAGACAAATACAGTAGGGTGTCATTATTTAAAGTGGATTGGTTCCTTGCAAAATCAACACATGAAAGCAATTGTATACAAGGGGATGGGGGAAAAGTGTTTTTTTTTTTTTATGCTTTCCAAAATGATGTAACAAACATTGCTATTTCTTTTGGAATCCTTTCTTGGTTGAGTTGAGAACTTTCCAGTTCCCTTCCATATAACAGATATATCCAATATTTTTTGCCAAGAAACAGACATCCTCTTTTAACGCTATGTTAGTCACCTCAGATTTTCAAAAATAGATAATTCCCTGGCGTCTCCTTCTCACAACAATTGAGCTACAACTTGGCCACACTGCGTGCTACATGCCCTTACTGAGTCAGGAGAGTATTAAGAGGGAGCAAAAGAAACAAGTTGCCGACTAGAAATTATAAGTACTTGAAAAATTTGGAGGTCATGGCTAATGCTGGATTATAAACCTAAATAAAGTTAATACTGACAAATTTCTGTTCATATCTTCATTCCATAGATTTAAATGAAGCAAAAGGCTCAAACTGGACATTTCAGTTAATTTTTAAAATATTTTCCTTCTACTCCTTCTACTCCCTTCCTTTCCAAAAAACAGATTGCAGTCTGCGTTTCTTTTTTTCTTAATACCTTATTTTTTTAAACATATTTTGCCAAAACATTTTACTTGAATAAAAAATTTTAGCAGACCTCAAGCAGACTACCACCACGTTTAATTTCGTTGTTTTACATTTTTTTTTTACTTTTTTCAGTGCAGTCCTATCAATTACCCACTTAGCTTTATGATTGGCAAAAAAAAATTTGAAAAGTTTCAATATTTAAACATTTTCTGAGGTGGGGGGATCTGTTTCTGATACAACGTTATAGTAAATCGAGCCTCCATTTTGAAATCAGTCACCGGTACGACATTACCGCCACCTGTAAATTTGTTCATTATCAAATTTTTTGGACTTTTTTCAGTGCAGTATTATCTTTTACACCTTAAACTTTACGAATGACAAAAATAAATTTGCAAAAATTTCAATATTTAAACAATTTTTGGAGGGGGACGAGTCTCTTTACAACCTTATAGTGGATTGAAAATGGAGGATCGATTTACTTTAACGTTGTATGATAAACTGAACCCCCCCCCCCCCAAAAAAAAATTTGTTTTAATATTGTCATTTTTCAAAATTTTGTTTGATATTCAGAAAGTTTAAGTAACAATTGATAGAACTGCACTGAAAAAAGTAAAAAAAAAATGAAAAACGAAATTAAACATGGTGGATGTCTGCTTCAGGTCCACCAAAATTTTTAACACAAAACATTTACTCTATGAATGGTGAGTTCCTTGCAATTTGCAATTCTTTGATTAGTAAGAGCCTATATTAAGTGGTCTTGGGTATGATGATAAAATATGTCAGGCAGCAAGGCCTCTGATCAGTATGGAACCACTTCTTAATTACTGTTGTTCCCGGGTACCCCTTGATTTGGCATGGTAGCATCTGTTAGCTATGTGCACATAATGAACCCTTCAAACAGGAGTTAAAATATGAAGAAAAAACTAAATTACCAATACAGTTTTTAAATTAAAAAAAAAAAATTACCAAAGCTCCTAAGAAAATCAAATTTCAGCATTAAATGACCCACAAGTAGTTAATATTCCATTAACCAAACCAAAAAAATAAACACTTTATTAAATATTGAATGCTGAAGGTAAACTATTTCCATTAATTTATTTCTTTTTCTTTTTTTCTTCTGCAGTAGCTGACCAACCTCGAGAAGCCAGTCATCTGCCCCCATCAGAACATCCTGGAGCCCGTCGTACACTTCAAATGAAACAACTGTATGGAAAAGAGGCTGGAATCATTCATGGTATGGAAACTGCCATACAAATGGAATTTGATCGTGTGGTTGATGTGGTGCAACCTAAATTATGGCCAAATATGCCCCTGAAATGTATTTTTCATTAAGCATTTTTCTTATTAAAAGATGTGCTTCAAAAAATAATTTGTTTGGTGTCTTGCTGTAAAAGATGAAATGGTATTGAAAGCTGTTCCTTTCTATTCTTACGTTTTTTTTTTTTTTCATCCTTGCTTTGAATATTGCTGCTACATCTTGTGTGGTGCTTCTATCTATTTAGAGATTCTTGATAAAATCCAGAGAATCTGCAATGTTATTGGCATCTCGGCTTCGGTCACTTCCCACCATTATAATTTAGTTTCTCTGTGCCTTTACTATAAATATTTTCATGGTAATTGTTCTGATGAACATTACTCTGTGGTACCAAGACTTTATGAATTTAAGCACACTACAAGATTGACAACACAATTTCATTTTATTATTAAAATGGCTAGATGTAACCGTAAATTCCCTTTATCGCACTTCTCACTTGTGCAACTCTCGTTCAACTTCTTGTTTCCCAGTCAACTTTGATCTTCAAAAATTTAAATGTAATGTTAATCGTTATCTTCTATCCTAACTCCTGTTCTTTTATTGTTTGCTCTCTTTAAGTGTGTTTTTCTTTTTTTCATATTAATTCTCTTACACTCGGTAACCTCTTGCATTTTAGTGGCTTTATTGCCTTGCTTAGGGTGAAAATTACTGTCTCACTGTATTTCAAAAAGCTTTGTTTTATTCATTAAACTATTTCTTTGCTTGCAAGAAAATAACCAGATATTCCAACTCCTTTTTAATCTGACATTAGCCTTCTCTCGTGTATTTGATCAATTCCTTTGAAATACAGGTACACTACCAAACCTCCAGCACCATTGTTTCCAGAACAAAGCTGGATTATTCTTTTTACCAGACTAACAGAAGTTACATGACATTTTGACCCACTGATTATACATCTATTGTATCACTACAGCACCATCACTGTTACAAATTTGTTACTAAACTCATGCCAATTGTAAAGTGAATTAGCTTGGCAATTACATAAAATTTAAATGAGTTTGCATAATTTTGTTGTTTGAATTAAATGAGGTTACAGAATCAATAATTACTGGAAAATTGGGACTTGGGTTGCTAACTCTGTCAAGTTATAAGGAGGGACATAAAAAAAAATTATATATATCAATTACCCACTTAGCTTTATGATTGGCAAATGTATTTTCATTTTTTGCATAATTTATAAGGCAATTTATTCATTGCACCTTGTAGATGTGTGCAGATCACAATTATTTCTAATTAAAGTTTTTGGGTTAATGAATAAAGATATATATATATAATAATAAAGATTAACAAAACTTGGTTATAAACAACCGATAATTTGAAATGATTTGTTTGAACATTTTTTTTTATCAATACTCGTATTTAAGTAGATATTCTGTTTATGATCAAACAGTATTATATGTTTATTTCTACTGGCCTGATTATTTACAATAAATTTTTGCTACGAAAATGCAAAAATTAGTAAAAAATGACACACTTTTGTAGCAAAAATTTATCGTAAATCAGGCCGGTAGAAATAAATATATATTGTTTGATTATAAACAGAATATCTACTTAAATACGAGTATCAATCAAAAATTATGTTCAAACAACTCATTTCAAATTATCGGTTGTTAATAACCAAGTTTTATTAATCTTTATTATTATATATATACATATATATATATCTTTATTCAAAAAATGAAAATAATACATTCTTCTCATTGTAGCAGATATTTACCAAAATAACACGATACCCTGAAATTCTAAAGACGGACTTAAGTCACTGGTGCCCCCACTCATGCAACTAGACTGGTAACAAGGTCAGTTAGATCAACCAAATACAGCCGATAATTCTACTCCAGCAGCTTCTTTTCTCGCACTTCCCGCCTGTGGAATTCTCGTCCGTATACTTGCTTTCCTGAAAACTGATCAACCAAATGTAGCCAACAATTCTACTCTACCAGCTTCTTTTCTCGCATTTCCCACCTGTGACGGCTTCAACGTCCAGGAATTTAAATGCAATGTCAATTCCCATCTCTTATTCACTTGACTCCAGTCCTTTCTACATCAGCCGTTACATATCTTGTTCTTTTCCCTTCTCTCTACCTTCGCAACTGTCTTCTCGCCTGTGTTCCCATCCTTCTCTTACCCTTTCTCTGATATCCACCGTAACTGGTTCGTCTTTCTCTTTACTCTCCTTCATCTCTTCTGGACGGTCTCCTTGTTTAAATTGGGGAATGCTTATCTTCAGTTCATTTTTGGTGTTACAAGTAGTTTTGTTAGTCTCTCACTCAACTGTGCCTTACACAAAATAATCAAGGGGGTTGCAGTTTGGGGGTTGGTAACCAGATGTAAGAAGTGATTTGGTTGCAGAAATTGACAATGCTTGTGTGGCATGGTGCAGAGTCCTGTTGTCAGACATAGTCTTCCAGCAACCACCCTCTTGACTTGGACAGCACTATCTTCTCAAGGCACTTGGGCACCCTGACGTGGTGTAATGGTTAGCAAGCTTGTCTTGCTAGAATTTATTACAACTGAGTAGTGAGTTTGATCCTCACTGGGTACCAAATACATTTGGCCTTGCGCCACATCTAAGTGGTGCTTAGTAAATCAACTACCTTCTCAAGGTACTTGACGAAGGCATCTGTGTTGAGTCTGATGCCCTCACCAACAAATTTGGGAGTTCTTTGCTTATCAAAATGATCAGTGAGTTTTTCAAGCTGCCATACCTTCGTAATCACCATTAGTCTCATCCAACTCTTTCCAAATTTCTTACACAATCCTCAGATTGACATCCAAACACTGAAATGTTCATATTAGAGTGTCTGGTACAAATGCCAAGCAGTACAGCACACCATTTTTAAATTTCTGATAAAATGAGTTGCATCATGTTCTTCGTGTGTTTTTTTTTTTTTTCAGACAATGCCCAACTGACCCTACTATACTGAGTAGTCAACAAAATTGAAAACAACACTCATGCAAAATTAAAAATATATAATGGTGACAATTCATATATTGTATCCTGCATACCCACACAAGAAATAACAATCAGGTTCTTGATTTTGTAAAATTCAAAATTAGTTTCATTGAATCCATTTTTTTATTTTTATTTTTTATGGACATAGTATAGATCTGTATCACATAACAGAAATAAAAATGGACCCATCAAATTGTTCTGTTTTGGTATTAAGAAATCCTAAGCTCAGAATGTGAAAAGAAATATGAGGTCAGCAACAAAATATTCAGTAAAGGCATTTGCTTTTAACAGTATTCCATATTTGTCTACTTTAAAATGAAAAATTGTTTTGGTTTAACCGTACATATAATATTATCATTATTGTGATTCTGATACTCATCCTCTCTGTTATAATAAAGACTAATAGGTCTTACCATAAAATACCTATTAGGTTCATAAAACCATGGATGAAAATGTTAGAATTTCTTGTAATTTAAAAAATTGCACGTTTAAAAATTCCCCGTTACATGAGTGTTCAAAAAAAATCACCAGAGCATTCTTTTAAAAAAAAACCAAAAAAAAAAACCTGTTAAAATCAGTTATTGCAAATCGCCTGAAGACATCACGTGATAGAAACCTAGGTCACATAATAACTCATTTACAAATGAAGAATATTCAAAAGTTCTACAATATAATTGTATTGAACACTTTTTAACCCTCTAGGGCCATTCGTATCATATTTGATACAGTATTTCCCTATAAGGAAACATTTGGTATTTCCCTATAAGGAAACATTTGGTATTCATTGACTGAGCAGTCAGTACTGCTTTCATTTGAAATTTATAAAATATTTCTCTTAAAAAATTTTTCAGGAAAATATTTCTTTCAAGGCTTGTTTTCATACTGTATCAAATATGATACGAATGGCCCTAGAGGGTTAATACAACTGTGCATTGGTCTAATTTTATTATGACCAAAAACTAAATAGTTAAACAATCAAAATATATATATATATATATATATATATATTATATTATATAGGTACCTCCACCCATTTTTGATAATTAATTTATAAATTGAATTTTGAAAAAAAAAGTTTTCTTGAAACTTATTTTAGTTTTAATTGAAAGCTAAATGATTAAATTTACTATTTCCAGTAAGCAAAATACTCTTGTGTATTTCAAACAGAAATTATATTGACTGAGATGTTTTTGAGATGTTTTTTTTAAACTTTCAATTTTTCAGCCATTAACAAAAGTTAATACTCAGTTTTAAAAATCTTGCAAAAATAAAATATACATCTGTGACAACATTTGGAAAATTAGCAAATTTAATGTTAAATTAATCTGATTTACATGAGTATTACTTATTTATAACATGAAATTTAGAATAAAACTATTTCTTAAACCCAGAGTTGAACTTTTTTTAACCTTTCCACTGTAATTAAAATGTGTTGACAAATGAGATAAGTGTATGGTGATCACAAGTGACACATTTTTTCCTAACCCTGAAACATAGCCTTTTAATGTACACATAGAATTTACTGTAAAAAAAAAATTCAAAGATACAAACAAAAATTAAAAATATGAAAGCACAATGATTTGTATTAAACTTTTCAATTAATCTTCACTAAATAAGTTTATAAACTAACCAAAACAAATCTTTGAAGTATTTTTAAACTATTTTTGAAACTTTATAAATTATTATAGTTTAAAAAGAAAATGAAAACAAATCTTTTAAAATTTCGTTATTAATCAAAAATAACTTTTTTCTAAAGACTATAATGTCCTTAATTTATATTATTTATTCATGCAATTAAAAGCTTATCAAATTAATGTCATAGTTATATTGCATTTTTTATTTTACTACTCAGAGCAGATTTTCAGAAATGAAGGTAAAATGTTTCAAAAAAATAATAGATGATTTACATCAGCCATTATCAAAGATGACAATTATGCAAACAAAATAGATTACTACTATCATTCATCCGTGAACTGTTTAATACACATAATATAATTGTCATCTTTGATAATGGCTGATGTAAGCCGAAAGCTCAGTAAGGATTAAATAAAAAAACGTATCAATATTGTGATTTTCTTTCTTCTTTGAACGATAATGCTATTAAGCTTATCAAATGATATGAAAAGAATTTACATAAAATAAATCGACAAAACTTGTCTATATTATTTAATGAAACATGCATCAATGAAAAAATGCTGCCTAAATACACACAATATATATATCCAAATGAATAAGAATGAAGAAAATAATTGCAACATTCAAAAGATTAATTTAAAACAGTGCTCAATATAAAAATAGAGCAATTAATATTTATTATTAATTATTACTTTAGAACATGTGCAAACTATCATTATTAACTACCTGATGAGACATTGTTCTTTCAATGTCGAAGCAAAATGTACAATTTTGTAATAGTTTGTAGTTTGCACATGTTATAAAGTAATAATTAATTATATACATATATATCGGAAGAACTGAAAGAATTATTATGGATGTATATGTCTGCTCTGTTCAAAACTAGACTTCCTTTGTGAGTGATGTTTATATTCTCCAAAAAAAAATATTTCAAGACGATGTGATTACAAAACAACAGAAAACATCCTACAAACGGTTTTGAATACAAAGTTGAAAACAAATATTTTCAGTTAAATACAAGATTTCATTTAAATTAGTTTCCTTTGTAAAAACAAAAATGAATATGCATAAATTCATTTGCATATTTCAGATTTTCTGATTTATTTGATTGTTTTTTACATCTTATCAACCCCTTTGTGGATTATTTAAAAATGAAACATTTTGGATTGTAAGAATATTTTTTTTTTTGCAAATGAAAAATATATAATGTATTGCAAATAAAAATGATTTTTTTTTTTTTAGATACAAGTCATACTATTTAACCCATAGCTGGGCGAGGTGGATTTATACCTTTCCCAAGGCTATTTGTGGATAAGTCAATGTAATGAACCAGACTGGAATTCAAACTCAGCTCTCCACTTTTCCATACTAAGCCATTATCCATTACACCACCCACACATCCTCATATATTTTAGAGTACTCACAATTTTGCCACCAAGTGGCAGCTGTTTCAGCTTAGCTGTTAAAAATATACAACAAAAAACATATACATTTCAATATTTTTCAAATTAATGTTTCTGACGTTTAAAAAATTTTCGTTTTAGTTGCTAAGTCCGTTTTCAAAGTATGCAAGATCGGATTTTGATGGTAAAAAATTTAAAAATGAAAATGCATTCTAAAAAAATTTTGATCTCTACTTCAAATGTTGTTTCTTTTAGTTATGAAACATTTTCTAAATAAATTTTATTACTTTTATATAAAAAAAGTTTTAAATATTTTACCCTTCCCTCCCCGAAATTCTCAAAATAAACTCGGTGTTCCCTCAATTTCATTTTCTCCTTCCTTAACCAGAGATCGATTAACACGAATCATCTTTCCAGATGCAAACAGGGACATGTATTCTTTCTCATCTTTTGCCAGAACTTGGCTAACATGGTCGCTGAATTTTTTTTGTGCTTGCCATTTGGATGAAGAAGGGCGCTTCTTCCAAAGAGTATTATTGTCAACAGATTCTTTCAAAGTAGAGTTCTTTAACAGATTCTCCAAAAAATCCACAGAATTTGAAACGCTGGAAACTGTTTCTGTGGTATCTGGTACGCAATTTCTCAAGGGCTCCAGAGATACCTTTGCAGTACTGATATTTGTATCTTTAGTCCGTTTTTTCGGAGGAGGTTTCCGCACTTCTCCTTCCCTGGATCCAGATCCAAGAAAGATATGATCCACTTCTGAAAACATGTTGGATTTGCCTTCAGTGATGAATCTCGAGTTGTTACGGGGTACATCACTTGGTATGTTTCTTGGTGCATTTAACGCCATCTCATCTAGAAGTCCATCAATGTTGGCGGTATTTGCCTGGTCTTGATTTTGAGAATCATTGCCAACATGCAAACTGCTAGTTGGATGAAATTCTTGAATTGAGAAATGAACTTTTGATGGTTTTTTCCTCGAGGAGATGGATCCTGACTTAATCTGGATTGTCTGCTTTGTACGGGTTCGGGTCTGTGGCGTCCTATGCTGGGATTTCTTCCAGCTCTTCCCAATTTCTAATTCCATCTCGGAAGCCAAAGCTGGTAAGGGTTTTGCTATTTTTGGTTTGACCTTCCGTGTAACCTTTCGTCTTTTGGTGGAGATTGCCTTATTATCTGTTAAAAATAAAATAAAAAAAACATAATGGCGACAATTTCTGAAAAAATAAACAAATTGAAATTTTTGTCTTCTACCTCCTGTTGAGCTGACTAAGATTACATCACACATAATGTTCAACAGCTGATACATTAAGTATAAACACAGACTGAAGCGTTGTTTAACTCAAGCAGACATTCAGACAACTATACATGGTATGTGTGCCATCTCTGTCATTTCATGATAGCAATAATAACCATTCAACAACCATTCATAGAGAGACCATGAAGAAGTTTGGACAGTCAAAAGCTTCTCTGTCATTCTGAAAATGAGATTTTGATCTCGAAATATTAATGTTTAATAAATAGGTAATACCCAAACACTTCTTTACCTTCCTTTATTTCATTCAATGCATTGTGACAACCTTCAAGACATAACTCATACAACTATTTTACACAATGCTTCAAGCAAATTACAAATCTTTACTAATAATAATTTAATTTATCATTTAATGATTCAGATGATAATGTGTGTGTGTGTGTGTGTGTGTGTGTGTGTGTGTATGTGTCTGGTAGACATATTTGTTGGTTTTTCATAAGTTGATTTGAGAACGTTTTAATGTTTTAGATAATCCCTCATATACGCATATGTATACACACTTGCAGAGTAAAACATCAATAGTCAAAAATTAAAAAAAGCCTGATTGGTCAGAATTCCTACTTAGGATTGAATAAAAGAATCTCATTTGCTTCGATGCCAAATATTGTTTACAATTCTTGTAATCAGGTGGAACTTGGATCAGAATGTTAGTCAAGTAAATGATTGTTCTTGGCTGGGCCCATAGGAAAGAAAATTTGATGTCATGGAGGCCTGAAATTTTCTATGAGCCCAGAATAGATTTATATATATCTAAATCTAAATTTATTTATAAATGGAACTTTGTCTGTGTGTGTGTGTGTGTGTGTGCCCCCCCGTTACCTATAGACTCCGAAAAGGCTGAACCGATTTTCTTGAAAATTTACACAGTTGTACTATAAGTGTCTGTGAGTGTTCTTAGCTAGGTTTTGTGTCGAGATACCCCTGATAAATATCAAAAATCGAAAAAATCGGGTTATAGAAGGAGTGGTTCAATTTTAATCAAATGTGGTACACTCATAGACAAAGACATAAGAAATGATATTCAGAAGTTTCAAGGTTGCAGTTCTTACAATAATGCAAAAAATCGACAATATATATAAAAGCTTTCATTACACCTGAGCAACGCCAGGCTATATTGCTAGTATATATATATATATATATATATATATGTGTGTGTGTGTGTGTGTATATTATAAACAGAATATCTACTCAAATACGAGTATCGATCAAAAATAATGTTCAAACAAATCATTTCAAATTGTTGATTGTTTAAAGACCATTTCATTAATCTTTGTTAATTTCCATAACATGTTTACATTTATTGACATTACAATACATTTTAGAGCAGATATGGTTATTATGATAAATCGAAAATTGTGTTATATAGGCTTGATTTGACTTCATTTAGACGATTGGTCATTCGTAGTCAAGAGGTCTAAGATACGCCAGATCAATTGGTGGCTTCCTCGATATGGATAGGAATTGCAGGTTCAAATCTTGCTGAATGACACACATTTTCGTAACAAAATTTTATTGTAAATAATCAGGCCAGTAGAAATAAATAAATAATACTGTTTGATTATAAACGGAATATCTACTTAAATACGAGTATTGATAAAAAATAATGTTCAAACAAATCATTTCATATATATATGAGATGTGATACAGCAAAATAGATCTGTCTGTGAATGACTATATATATATATAAGTAGATAGACTGCAATTAATATATAATGAGGAAACGTAATATGTATTATACTAGCAGTATAGCCCGGCGTTGCTCAGGTGTAATGAAAGCTTTAAAACTAATCCATGGTCCTGGAGCTCAGACTCTTTGGAAGTTGGCACGAAAGACCATAATTGTTTCCAATTAAAGTAAAACCGTAGACTGTAAGAAAAATGAATGGATGTAAGTCAAATTTTGATTTCCTGGTATCGATATCAAACAAGTTGTTTTCGTTGTAAACTGAATTTTGAAGGCTAAATAAGTCCTCTGAGTAAATGGTATCATGACTGAGACTAAGAACTACAATTATACCTACTTAGAGCCAAACCCGAAGCAAAAACTAAAATAAAAGGGCTAAAAAAATACAGACATACAGGCAGATAAACAGACACACACAAACATCTTGCCTTATATATATATATATATATATATATATAATCGATTTTCTGCACTATTGTAAGAACTGCAGCCTTGAAACTTCTGAATATTGTTTCTTATGTCTTTGTCTATGAGTGTGTCAAATTTGATTAAAATCGGACCACTTCTTCTATAATTCGATTTTTTCGATTATAGATTTTCAATATTTATCGGGAGTACCTCGACACAAAACCTAGCTAAGAACACTCGCAGACGCTTATAGTACAACTGTGTAAATTTTCAAGAAAATCGGTTCAGCTGTTTCAGAGTCTATAGGTAACACACACACACACACACACACACACACAGAGAGAAAAGTTCCATTTATAAATAAGTTTAGATATAGATTGAGAAAACATTATATTATATATGGATTGAGGAAACACTCTGGTGTATGATCTATGCATATAAAACAAATAGAGACACAAGTGAGAGTTGCTGGAAAAACTCTTGGTTCGACCAAGAAGTGATAATAAAATTATTGTTGAAATGGGAAAAGGGTTAAAACCCAGGAACTTTACCGGAATATGTAGCGATAGATTTTCCAGCAGTTGGTTTTGGAAGGGACTGGAACAGGGGTGTCAGCCAGTGGCCATGTTCACTGATATAAAACTGTTGCAACATATGAAGTCTTTCTTCAGCTGACACACTGATAACCTTCTGGCAGAGTTTTTGGAGGGAGCTAAACCCCAGGAAATTAGTCATTTTTGACAAATGTTTCCTGCAAAGAAAGAAAAAAAATTATATTTTTATCAATCAACATCCCATTGAAGGCAATAAAGCCACTAACACACAAGGGGTTACTGAGTGTGAAAGAATAAGAAAAAAGAGAAACATTATTAAGGAGCTAAAACAATAGAAGAGTAATCAGAAAGACAGTAGATAACGATAGACACTGCAATTAAATTTTTAAAGATCAAAGTAGAATGGAAAGTATGGAGCTGAAAGAGAGTTCCACAAGTGAGAAGTAGAAGAAAAGAAACTGTTAGCATAAAACTTATGGTTACATCTAGCCAATTCAATTGTTGCCAACCTGACCATCATCATTTATCCATCACACCATAGGGCAGCAACTTTTTGTTGCTGTTTCTGTAACAAACTTTTTTTTACGGGTCAGGGTTGTTAGCCCTGCACCCAACCCCCAAACCTGGAGGACCGGTGGACCATTCTTGGTCCTTACGTTTACAGCACCTGGTATTCCCAAACAGTCACCCATTTAAATACTGACTAGGCTTGTTGTTGCTTAACTTCATTGATCAGACAGGAACCGGTGTATTCAACATGATATAGCCGTAGACTGGTACTGCACTTAAATTCTTAAAGTCTATGTACTATAGCAAAAAGTTCATCTGAATAATTACCATGAAAGCATTTATAGAAAAGACACAAGGAAGCTACATTATGACAGTGGGAAAGTGACTGAAGCCAAGATGCTAGGTCAGGACCAATAATATTGCTGATTCTTCTATGGATTTTATCTCTAAATATACAGCAGAAACACCAGACTATATGCTGCAGCAATATTCAAAGCATGGATGAATGGTAGACTTATAGATATGCAAAATAGATTCCAGTGAGAAAAATTGTTTAATATGATACAGTGAAACAACTTTTTTAGCAGACCTAACAATGGATTCAGTATAATATTCCCACTTCATGTCAGCCAAGAATGTTTGCTGGAGAAGATGCAACAAGTCATGGATGTTAGCATCAGCTACGCTGATGAGAGGCAAGAAGGCGTCTTTCAGTTGATTGATAGGGAAGCTTTGTTTTGGAGGCATTAAAATTAACAATCCATTCCCTGCCAGAGTCAACAACACACCGTAGGACATTCTTGAGATCAGCTGCCAATTTGAGCTTATCAAACAGATCAGAATTTTATTGCACTACTTTATTCAAAAGAAATTTGTAGCTGAAATACACAGAATTCTTGTTGAGACTTACAGCAAACCATGCTCTGTCAGAAACAGTGCAGAGATTGGTTTCATTCTTTCTAAAATAATGATTTTGATATTGAAGATAAAGAATGCATTGGCACACTGAAAAGTTTGAAGATAAAGAATTGGAGGTATTACTTAATAAAGACTCATGTCAGGCATAAACTGAACTTGCAGAATCATTAGGAATTAATTGTACAACAGTTTTAAAACATTTGAAAGCATTAGGAATGATTCAAAAGCAAAGACAATGGGTGTGATACAAGTTGAAGCCGAGAGATGTCCAACAGTGTCTTGCCACATGTGAACAGCTGCTTCAACGACAGAAAAGGAAAAGATTTTTCTATTGTATCATGACTGGCGATGAAAAGTGGATACACTACAATAACCCTAAGCATAAAAGATTGTGGGGTAAGCCCAACCATGCATCAACATTGGCAGCAAAGTCGAAAATCTCTGGTTTAAAGCTTCTGCTCTGTATTTGATGGGATTAGCTGGATGTCGTGTATCATGAGCTGCTTAAACTAACTGAAACCAACGCTGGAGATTGCTATGAACTACAACTGATGAGTTTGAGCTGAGAACTGAAGAAAAAAAAGCCACTATAAGAGCATGACAAAGTAATTTTGCAGCATGACATCACTAGGCCACATGTTGTAAAATGGGTGAAAACCTACATGGGAAGTTTAAGCTTAAATGGGAAGTCCTAGTACACCTGCCGTATTCACCAGGCATTACCCCATCCGATTATCATTTGTTCCGATCAATGACACACAGCCTGGCCGAGCAACACTTTCATTCTTATAAAGATGCTAAAAAATTAGTCAATTCCTGGTTAGCTTCAAAAGACATGTCATTTTTCTGACCTGGAACTGAAAAGCTGCCAGAAAGATGGGAAAAAGTAGCGGCTAGCAATGAACAATACTTTCAGTGATATATTTCTTACTAATTTTTGTAAATAAAACATTACTTTTCATGAAAAATCAGCGAGAACTTATTCAAGGTCCTAATATATATAGTAGAAAATTTTATAATTTATCTATCTTGAAAAATCTCTTGACATCAGTACCAAAAGAATTTGAATAGAATTTATTTGCTGCGTAGTCCACCATTGCCCATTGTTATAATGTTTACATGCAATAAACATAAACTTTGCTGATATTCATTTTATACTGTTCACAGAATAGAAGTGTATTACCAATTAAAACTAAAATACCCTGAGAATATTTAAAAAACTAGATAAAGAGAAAAAGGTAAAAAACGAGATAACATACCTTAACATGGCTTCTGGTGTTTGACCATAGAGAACCTGGTAATGGTTAAGAGCCATCCTTTGTGGAGTGTTATGGTTAATGAGTGTCTTAGATTTTCTTTTTCTTGGTTTCTTCTCTTCTTCTTCACTATCACTCTAAAATGTTAAAAAACAGATAAAAGTTAAAAGAGATAAAAATAAACAATGAGGTCAGAATTTCTTTATTATCTTAAATTTACTCAGTCTATCAAAATTAGTCATTAAGTCAATAACAATTCTTAGAATTTATATTGTAAATATCAGCAAATAAAAAAAGAGGAGATTACTCTGTAATTAGAAAAACTCCAACTACATTTAAAATTAGTTTACATTTAGGACTCATTCCTAATAAGTAGAAACCTACACTGTCATATTTTATGATACAAGTCAATATTTTTTTCACAACAAAATTGGTATTAACCAACCAAATTTGACAGAATGTTTAGAGCATACTTATCAAGAAAATTGGTATTAACCAACCATACTTATAAAAAAAATGATATCAACCAATCATACTTATCAAGGAAATTGGTATTAATCAAACATAGTCATCAAGGAAATTGGTATTAACCAAACATAGTTATCAAGGAAATTGGTATTAACCAACCATATTATCAAGAAAATTGGTATTAACCAACCATATTATCAAGAAAATTGATATTAACCAACCATATTATCAAGAAAATTGGTATTAACCAACCATATTATCAAGAAAATTGGTATTAACCAATCATACTTATCAAGAAAATTGGTATTAACCAATTATACTTATCAAGAAAATTGGTATTAACCAATCATACTTATCAAGAAAATTGGTATTAACCAACCATATTATCAAGAAAATTGGTATTAACCAACCATATTATCAAGAAAATTGGTATTAACCAATCATATTATCAAGAAAATTGGTATTAACCAACCATATTATCAAGAAAATTGGTATTAACCAACCATATTATCAAGAAAATTGGTATTAACCAATCATATTATCAAAGAAATTGGTATTAACCAACCATATTATCAAGAAAATTGGTATTAACCAATTTTACTTATCAAGAAAATATATTGGTACATGACCAAGTCATTAAAACATTCAATTTTTGAACATGAGACCCTGGTACAAATCTCAGCATGATTGATTTGTCAGAAAGGTCACTTCTTTTGTTTTCAACCTGGGGAGGCAATCCAAGAGTGCAGTACATTTGGAAAGTGTCACTAAAACCATACCATGGGTAGATGTTTGGTTGGAGGCCATCAATGGGGGAGCAAAAACAAAGTTACAAGAGTTTGAGTGTACTGGCCTTCTTTAAACTGTTGATCATGGCAGACGATGCACTCTCTCCCAAAAACTGTAACTAAGGTCTGCTTAGCATAAGTATTGCAGTATAAACCACAGGTGAACCATGTAAATGTTGAACAAAGACAAATGTGCTTGAAAAAGCATCTGCAACAGGGATTGGCTACCCCTCCCCTAGCAGACAGGTGTGTTCAGAAATGAGAAGCCAGGAAAATGTGTGGATGATTCACTAAAAAACCACATGTCAAATTTGACAAGTGGGGAAGAAGGGATAAATTATTACAATTTTTTATAACAATAATCCTTAGAAAATGTGTTTCATAGTAATTAGTAATTAGTAATTTTATAAACAGACTTTTCTGGAAGTAGAGTATTTACCTCTTGGTACTGATAAGGTTCACAATCAATTGCTAACTGTTGGGAGTTCTTGTTCTCTTGCAGTACCTCCTGTAGAGCACAGTTAGTCATGTGATCTTCAGCTCGGCTGCCTCCGGTCACTTTGCGATTCTCATGAACATGAACCACTCCACACCGCTCTACAAGAAGAGAAACATCTGAACAATTTTAAACTGTGTTTTAAAGAACTATAATGTGTCTATATTACCTGTGATATGTCTCAAGACCTTTCTGATCCAATGAATGGTGAAATTTGCATTCTTATCAAATTGTGAAATGAAAGTTATCTTGAATGACCACTCTTCTAGATCTTTTTATATTAATATGGTTATCCTCCAGGGCTCTATCTTTGGACCCATGTTGTTGCTAATTTTCACCAATAAACTTCCTGATGTCATTTGTTCTCAACTTGGTATCTATGCTGAAGATAACTATTTACTCTTGTTTTAATGCTAAGTCTGATCAGTTTGACAAATTGACAGCTGATCTCAAAAATAATCAACAGTCTGTTGTTAACTGGGGCAAGCAATGGTTTGTCCATTCTAATGCTTACAAAACGAAACTGCTCTCTTTTAATTGTCTAAGGAAACCTTTTTGCTTTCCATCAGCATGGCTGATGCTAACCTCTAAGTGAGTTACAGCATTTTCTCAGGATGTTTTCTGTTGGCATAAAGTAAAAAGATTATATTAAATCAACTGCCATATCTGCAAGGAAAGTTGGTTCCCTGCGTCATGCTAGACACTTTTTCATGCCAGAATTTATCTTAATTCTTTATAAATTTACCATTCATCTATGTTGTTGGTTGGTTGTTTTGTTTTTATGGCATATCAACCTCGTCGGGTCATTTATTGCCATCTAAATTTTATTTATTTATTGCTGGTAATACCTTTTTCTTTCAACAATTTATTGTTGTTATTTTTATATAAGTTTTTGTGCCTAGTAATACTTTTTTTTCTTTTCAAGTATAAAGATTCATTGGGATTTGTTTTTAAGGGCAGGGTCACCAAGTCCTACCCTTGTTATTTAACTCATAACTGGAGGGAAGGAATGGATTAATACCTTTCCCAAGGGTACCAGTGATTAATTGAATGCAGAGTATTCAACTGGAATTCGAACTCGGCTCACCAATTTCTCTTTCCGAGCCGATACCCACTGCACCACAACGCACATTTGTCACTAAACACTTACAGCACCAGGTATTCCCAAGCTGCCACACATCTCTGACCAGGCTCAACATTGCTTAACTTCGGTGATCAAGTGAGAACCGGTGTATTCAATGTGATATGGCCGTAAGCCTCATTCATCTTTGTACTGGATATTGCTGTAACATCTAATCTCGTGTTTCTACTATGTATCTAGAGATTCTTAATAAAATTCAAAGAAGAATCTGCAATTATATCGATCCTGAGCTGGCATCTTGGCTTCAGTTGCTTTCTCAAATCTGTAACGTTGCTTCCTTGTGACCTTCCTATCAATACTTTCATGCTAATTGTTGCAATGAGCTTTCATCTTTGTTACCTTACCTTATGAATTTAAACAGAGTACTAGATTGGCAGCTTGGTCTCATCATTTTACTGTTAAAATGTCAAGATGTAACTGTAAGTTCTATGCTAACAGTTTCTTCGCTCGCATTTCTCACTTGTGGAACTCTCTTCCACCTGATTACTTCCCAGTCAACTTTGACCTTCAAAAATGTAAATGAAATGTCAATTATTATCTTCTGCTTTCTTAATTCCTGTTCTTTATTCTTTCTCTTTAATAATGTTTTTCTTTTTCTCATATTCAATCACACTCAGTAACCACTTACATCTTAGTGGCTTTATTGCCTTGCTTGGAGTGAAATGATTAAAGAAAAAAAAACACATATGCTAGAGATGCCCAAAATTTTTAATTGGTAAACTGACTTCTTATATGTGCCGTGTTCCTTCTGGATGTATGTGATTATGGTTGTCCTCGGCTTCCTGTTTTTGTTGCTCTAAGCAACTATTTCTAGGATGCTGCAAATATTGTGGACTGAGCATGTGAGCAATGATGAGGTTTTGGAAAGGATGGAAACAAGAAGGAAATTAATTTTGAGCATCAGGAAGAGACAACTAAAGTTCCAGGGACATGCAATGAGGAAAGAGGGCTTGGAGAACCTGATACTAACAGATCAGATAGAGAGGAAAAAGAGACAGAGGAAAGCAGCAGATAACATATTCAGGTGGATGACAGAACGAAGATTGCATGATGTTACAGGAGAAAGTGTGCTCAGAGCTACTAGGAATAAGGAGACGTAAAAGGCCATGACTGCCTACGTCCTAAAAAGACAAGGCACATAGAAGAAGAAGTAGCAACTATTTAAATTTGTATGGAATGTTAATCTTGATTATGTCATTATTTTCTCTTCGAGTTACATGTGCTATCCATTTTAGTTGTTACTGCTGTTGATAGTTTGTAGTGGGATAAGAAATTAAGAATTAAAATCAACCTTCTTCTTCACTTTTACAGAAATTCACAATGATGTGTGAAATCCTGGTTTTTCCCAAATAGAAAAAGGAATGACAATGTGCTTAAAGAAAAAGTCGAAACCAGATTTCGCAAGTAGGTGTTTAATTGATTTTTGACCAATGGGAGCGACTTGTGAAACTTGAAAGGACTTAGTGATCCAGTGCTAAATTCAAAACAACTATATAAATGACCTCCATCAGCATCAACCAGTCAGATGGAAGCAGTGAAAAAGATAAAACTAAAATGTATCTTCAACTTCAAATCGACCCGGAGATAAGGTCAGGCCGCAGCTTATTCTCTTTCTCTTTCCTTTAGCTTCTTTTATTTCTTCTTCTCCATCCAAAGACATTCCTACCAAACAAACATATGCATACGTATGCATATACTCTTTCAACAATTACTACTACAAACATTTTCTACAAATCTTGATACCCATAACTTTATCATTGAACACGAACTCTACCTTTAACTTCTTAATAATGTTTCTAATGACACATAAACTTCTACAACTTGTGTTATTCCTCCTTTTAATAAATTTCTATTTTAACATGTAAAATGAGTATTTTATTCTTACACTATTCCACACAATTCCACACATTCCAATCTGCCGACAACCAACCTTCTGTTAAAAACTTTCTGATAATTCTGATGATGATAATTCTACATAAAACTTGTAAGCTATAGGGAGTTCGTTTATGTCTGACACAAGGCCGAATCAAAGAAACATTAACCATCTCCCTACAGCTTCAGTGGTGACCCCCATCGTACAAGGAACATACACCAATGGCTTCAAGTTCTCAAATCATAGCAGGTACATAAGCCCATTATACTACCTGTACACTAAACTTACAACACCCGGTATTCTTAAGTAGTCACCAATCTTGTTACTGACCAGGCTGAAAGTTGCTTAACTTCAGTAATTGTATGAGAACCAGAGTTTCAATGTGATATGGCTGTAAGCCTTACAAAATTATTGGATTTATATCCTATAAGAAATAATTAAAATCAAATCCCTTCTTCACTTTTACAAAAATTCACAACAATGTGTGAAATCCTGGTTTTTCCCAAATAGGAAAAAGATTGACCATGTGCTTAAAAAAGTCAAAACCAGATTTTGCAAGTAGGTGTTAAAATAATGGAATGGGAGCAACTTGCAAGATGAAAAAGGAGTAAGTGTGAAAAATCTAGATCACAATAAAAGGACTTCAGTCAGTCAGAGAGAGAGTCAGATGGGAGCCTAAAATATAACTTCAACTTCAAATCAGCCCAGAAATAAGGTCAGGTCACAACTTGTTCTCTTTCTCCTTATCTTTTTCAACAATTACTACTACTAACATTTTGTACGAACTCTACCCTTAACTTCTTAATAATGTTTCTAATTGCACATTAACTTCTACAACTCATGTTATTCTTTCCTTTTAATAAATTTCTATTTTAAAATACAAAATGTATATTTTATTCCACACTATTCCACACATTCCATCCTGCCGACAACCAACCTTCTGATAATTCTGATAATGATGATAATTCTGATGATAATTCTGTATAAAACTTATAAGCTGTAGGGAGTTCAGTTAAGTATGACACAAGGCTAAATTAAAGAAAAATTAACCAGCTCCCTATGCTACAGATTAACAATTTCTAAAACTAGTTTCAGAAATCAGAGCATACATTTCATATTAATGCTGTCTTTATAACTTTTCCATCGTAACAATAACAGTTTCCGAGTTTTTGTTCGAAATATTTATCTTTATGAATTTTTTAAACATATATTATTAAATATAAGAGACCTGTCACCTTTCTGATCAGAGTACAATGAAACAACATTTCTTAAAAAAATATAGCCATGTAGGTAATATCAGGCAGATTTTAGTCAACAATACAATAATACTCACTCATACACACAGTAAAAAGAACCTTCAGATATTGGAAGCCATCTACATTAAATCCAAACAACCCACACTTAATAAAATCACGTTTAAATCTGGTCATAACACATTACATTGTATTTAAATATATGGTTCTGTTAACATTTCGAGCTCTCACATGGTGTGATGCCATAGAACCACATTACAAATTTACGAACTGTGTTTGCTATTTGGTAACTGTTATTGTTGCTTCAAAGTTTTATGTCAACACAAGATAAAATCGTCTTGGATGGTGGATGCTTTTATGTTAACGTCCTTGTAACCTCTCTGAAGATGGCTCATGTGAGCCGAAAGCTTAGAACCAAATTAATAAAAAATTATCCAAATGTTGGAGAATTTTTGTCTTTATTTTCACCTGAAATTAAAGCCAAAATACGATGTTTAGAACGGCTCATGATTAAACATAATAGACATTCATTGTCTCTTATATTTAACCGTATATGTTTAGAAAATTATCTGCTGCCTTGATACACTAAACTTTATGAATTTAGCGCACGTTCTGTAAAGTATAATTTTTATCTATTTTATTTTTACTTACAATGTTTCTTAGAGTTTCAGTAACCTTGGCAAATCACATGAAACTTGTAAAATCCAGTAAAATTCCAAAAACTGTTGCTACATGCTATGAGTGACATTTAGTCTGTCTATAAATTTACTCAAGTGACTTAGCAACTAGGTCCCACCCTTTTACTGTGAAACCAATAAATTGTAAATGCAAATTCTACTCCATCAGCTTCTTTTCTTGCACTTCCCACCAGTGGAATTCCCTTCCATTTATTTGCTTCCCTGACAGCTATAATCTCCAAGAATTTAAATGTAAAGTCAATAGTCATCTACTATCTCACTAATCTGCAACCTCTCTCTCATGCTCCTTTCTCTGTCCACTCCACTCTCATCAGTATTCTCATCCTTCTCTTACCCACTTCCTGACACCCCTTGTAACCCGTCACTTTTTCTTATAACTTTCCTCCTATGTAACCCCCTGCAAAACTGGCAGTAAAATGCATTGCTTGGGGTGATGTGATTATAAAAAAAAAATCTATACCATTATAATGTGGATATAAAGTGGGTGATCAATTCTACATTACAATCAATATATAAATTGACCCCTCACTTTATGGCCACAATCATCCTTCTCTTACCCATTCCTGACACCCCCTATAACCTGTCAATTTTTCTCATAACTTTCCTCCTATGTAACCCCCTGCAAAACAGTGGCAGTAAAATGCCTTGCTTGGGGTGATATGATTATAAAAAAAAAATAACTTATAGTGAATGAGATAATCATTAGCTACCTCAAAAAAGGGTTTGCATTTTGTATGTGATCTGCTGAAGAAAAATTACCAAAAAGTAGTCAGCAAAAATCTACCTTAAGGACTAGAATCCATGCTAATGTTCTTCCCTCCCCTGAATGGCATGACCAATCAGAAAAATCTCTCCATAAACAAAAGCTGTTGGCTTTTGCTTATGTGACAGATTAAATTTCCTGAGCTTGGTAGACAAACATGCGTTTTTACTGGTTAGAAGTGAAGGTCGGATGTGTGACCCCATTCTGTCATTTCTGCCTTGTTGGACTGTTACAACGAACTCAATTATTAAACTGTGATTTGGCTACGAGTGTTGCGAGGGAGTGACAGAAAAAATCTATTGCAGACATCTATTGTTATTATACATTGATCCATGCAAGGTGGTAATGCCACTGATGTGCAGGGGGCTACATAGGAGTAAAAGATTAGATAGGAGGAGAGTAAAGAGAAAGACGAATCAGTTATGGGGGTATCAGAGAAGGGAGCAAGAGAATGATGGGAATACAAGTGTGAAGACAGTTGCAAAGGTAGAGAGAAAGAAAAAGATATACAGGGTGATGTAGAAAGAACTAGAGTCAAGTGGCTAAGAGATGGGTATTGATTTTGCATTTAAATTCCTGGAGGTTGTAGCTGTCAGGAAAGCAAGAATAAGGAAGAGAGTTCCACAGGTGGAAAGTGTGAGAAAAGAAGCTGGTGAAGTAGAATTGTCGTCTACATTTGGTTGATCTAACTGTGAATGGGTGGGACCCAGTTGCCATCCTGGTTGCACAAGTAAACTCCTGTGGCAGGAGCACCAGTGACTTAAGTTCATTGAAGCAGAAGCCATGAAAATATCTATCGAACAGGCAGAGGGAAGCTACATCCTGTGGGTGAGAAAGCGGCTGAAATCGAGCCACCAAGTCGATACCTATCACATTACTGATTCTCCTTTGGATTTTTTGGATTTGAGTTTTGTTTAACGGCATATCAACCTATGTGGGTTAATGCTGAAAAGGTAGAGTTTAAAGATTTTTTTTAATGTTCGGTTATAGTAAGAAAGTTGATTTAGTCAGATTTTGACGAAAAAATTTTTTTGATTTTATTTTAGAAAACTGAAGATGTCTTTAGTTTCGTATTCAAAAATGTATTACTGGTATAAATTTTTTTTCCTTCGAAAATTTACGATGGCAATTTTTTTTCTTCAAAAATGTGTAATGGTAATAACTTTTTCCTTAAAAAAAAATTGTTGATAATGTTTTTCATTCAAAAGTGTATATTTTTCTACAAAAGTCTATTTTTATATATATTATATTTCTATAAAAGTATTTTTATACTTTCATAGTGTTTTGACCCCAGTTTGTGGTTAGCTATTTACCCATACCTGGGACCCTAACAGGTGCTACCACTCTGGGTCAGAGTGGACCTGGGAACAACAGCAATTAAGAAGTGGTTCCATGCTCCTCACAACCTCCCAATCAGAGGCCTTGCTACCACTTCGGGTCAGGGTGGACCTGGGAACAACAGCAATTAAGAGGTGGTTCCATGCTCCTCACAACCTCCCAATCAGAGGCCTTGCTACCACTTCGGGTCAGGGTGGACCTGGGAACAACAGCAATTAAGAAGTGGTTCCATGCTCCTCACAACCTCCCAATCAGAGGCCTTGCTACCACTTCGGGTCAGGGTGGACCTGGGAACAACAGCAATTAAAAGGTGGTTCCATGATCCTCACAACCTCCCAATCAGAGGCCTTGCTACCACTTCGGGTCAGGGTGGACCTGGGAACAACAGCAATTAAGAGGTGGTTCCATGCTCCTCACAACCTCCCAATCAGAGACCTTGCTACCACTTCGGGTCAGGGTGGACCTGGGAACAACAGCAATTAAGAGGTGGTTCCATGCTCCTCACAACCTCCCAATCAGAGGCCTTGCTACCACTTCGGGTCAGGGTGAACATGGGAACAACAGCAATTAAAAGGTGGTTCCATGCTCCTCACAACCTCCCAATCAGAGGCCTTGCTACCACTTCGGGTCAGGGTGGACCTGGGAACAACAGCAATTAAGAGGTGGTTCCATGCTCCTCACAACCTCCAAATCAGAGGCCTTGCT
This sequence comes from Ascarosepion bandense, assembly GCA_037127315.1. NCBI lineage: Eukaryota > Metazoa > Mollusca > Cephalopoda > Sepiida > Sepiidae > Ascarosepion > Ascarosepion bandense. The sequence continues at coordinate 41,113 of JBBBDQ010029472.1, forward strand.
ACCACTTCGGGTCAGGGTGGACCTGGGAACAACAGCAATTAAAAGGTGGTTCCATGCTCCTCACAACCTCCCAATCAGAGGCCTTGCTACCACTTCGGGTCAGGGTGGACCTGGGAACAACAGCAATTAAGAGGTGGTTCCATACTCCTCACAACCTCCCAATCAGAGACCTTGCTACCACATCGGGTCAGGGTGGACCTGGGAACAACAGCAATTAAGAGGTGGTTCCATGTTTCTCACAACCTCCCAATCAGAGGCCTTGCTACCGGATGCAGTTTACTGTCATTGGCAGAGAGAGGGGATTAGCAAGTCATGTTCAAATTCCATTTCATATCAAAGTGTTTCATCGTGGCACGAATACCCTTGAGAAAAGTATGTAGTCATTTCTCTTTACAGCTAGAGCCTTGGTTCCCAACCAGGGGTCCATGAAAGAATTTCAAGGGGTCGAAAAGACTAAATCTAAAACAACCACAAAAGTCCCATTGATAAATAAAGAGTAAAATACTTTTTTTTTCAATAAATAAAAAGTTTCATTCACTTCTGTTTTGGGATTTTTTAGTGTTTTTTTTTTTATACATATGTTTCAATTATGTAGGTTTATGATTTTTTTATTCATACATTCGCTTGTAAGCTCAAAAATAAAGCCAGTTTTATAAAGATAGTTTTTGTGTACAATACCTACAACTATAACAACGTTAACATTTTTACTAGGCGTTTTACTTAAATAAAGGAGGACTGAATGAAATGTTTTTTGATTTTATATGAGTAAGTTTAAAGCTTAATCAGCATAATAACGCAGGGCATTTTACATGAATATATATATATATTTTTTTTCAGAATAATCTTTTATTTTTGCTGGTTTAATTTATTCCGTTGTAGGGGTCCACAGGGGTCCACAAGTGAATAAGTGACTGGAAAAGGGGGAACGGGACAAAAATGGTTGGGAACCACTGATCTAGTGAGACAAGATTGCTAAACATTATGCCACAATGAGGTTCCCCGAATGATTTTCTAAACATAGGTTAGATATGGTATGAGGCTGAAAGTATAGGCATCCAGTGAGGATCAAACTCACTATTCAGCCATAAATGATCACGTGAGAACAGATTGCTAACCATTACGTCATGCAGAGTTAACCAACAAAAGCATTTTCAAACAGACTTATTTCTAGATTATAGAAAGGGAGTGTCGAAAAAATTCTTAGTTCAACCTCCTTCTCCAGAAATAATTAACTGATCAGCTGAATTTTTTCTGGGGGTGGGGTGAATAATTCTTAAGCAATGCCACCTTGTAATGCTTATGTTTTAATCGCAGGCTTTATTTTATATGTTCAATACTCATGTGTGATTTCAGGCTTAAGGATCTTTTTATTCATACATTCGCTCGTAAGCTCAAAAATAAAGCCAGTTTTATAAAGATAGTTTTTGTGTACAATACCTACAACTATAACAATGTTAACATAACATTTTTATTAGGCGTTTTACTTAAATAAAGGAAGGCTGAATGAAATGTTTTTTGATTTTATATGAGTAAGTTTAAAGCTTAATCAGCATAATAATGCAGGGTGTTTTTACATGAATATATATATATATATATATATATATATATTTAGTATATCGAGGCAGCAAGTAATTTTCTAGACATATGCTATTAAATATAAGAGACAATGAATGTCTATTATGTTTAATCATGAGCTGTTCTAAACGTCGTATTTTTGCTTTAATTTCAGTTGAAAATAAAGACAAAAATTCTCCAACATTTGGATAATTATTTATTGGTTTTCTTCTAAGCTTTCGGCTCACATGAGCCATCTTCAGAGAGGTAGTTTAAACTGAAATATTATAAAATCCATCATCACCGACGATTTTATTTTGTGTTGACATAAAACTCCGCTTGGCAACGGCAATAGTTACCAAAAATAATAATAAACGCAGTTCTTAAGTTTGCGATGCGGTTTTATGACGTCACACCGCGGGATAGCACGAAATGACAACAAAACCATCTAGTCAAATGCAATGTAATATGTTATTTCCTGTTTTAAAGTTGATTTTATTGAGTGTTGGTTGTTTTGATTTGATGTACATGGCCTCCAATATCTGCAGGTTCCTCTTACTGTGTGTATGAGTAAGGATCACCGTATTGTTAACCAAAATCTGTCTGATATTGTCTCTTATATTTAATAGCATATATATATATATATATATATTTTATTACAGAATAATCTTTATTTTTGCTGGTTTAATTTATTCTGTTGTAGGGGTCCACAAGGGGTCCACAAGTGAATAAGTGACTGGAAAAGGGGGGACAGGACAAAAAAGGTTGGGAACCACTGAAAATAATAACAGAACATACTGGGCTCTCTATCCTTGAATGGCAACCAGTCTAAGAGAAGGATAGCTCTTGGTTAACAATAGACACAGTGTTTTCTTTATGTTTTTATGCATTAAATAAAATTTAGATTAGTATTTTATTACATAACTAGCTTATTCATATTGTAAAAAAGATTAAATCAAAATATAAAACTTATTACAATTATTTCTAATCTACGATTAATTACAATTAACATTACTGATGCTTGTAAAAATAACTGTTTTATTATTTAATATTATTTTATTATTTTTTGTGAACTGCCATGACTTCTTCGGAAAGATAGTGGGGTGGTTTTGTAGTGGAACTTTGGATACTGACTGGTCATCAAATCACAAAATTCAAAAGACGTCAGAGAAACAGTTTTTCCACAGCTAAAGAAAAAAATCATTCTGGAACCACCCCACATGACTGGATTGAATATTTAAGAATGGTCTCTAACCGGTCACGGTGGAGGTCAGTCAGAGATGAGAGCAGCGAGAGACACACATCAAAAAATGTAACTTCAAACTTTAAGTGACCCGGACATTGTTCTCTCTCTCTTTCTCCTTATCTATTTCAACAACTACTTCTTCTTCTTCTATGTGCCCTGTCCCTTCAGGACGTAGGCGATCATGGTTCTCCACGTCTCCCTTTCCCTTGTGGCTCTTAGTATGTTTGTTCCTGTTACACCTCGCAACCTCCATTCCATCATCCACCTGATCAGGCCCTGCAAATATATTATCCGTTGCCTTCCTCTGTCTCTTTTTCCTTCTATCTGGCCAGTCAGTATCAGGTTCTCCAAGCTCTCCTTCCTCATTGCGTGTCCCAGGAACTTCAGTTGTCTCTTCCTGAGGCTCAGTATTAATTTCATTTTTGTTGCCATTCTTTTCAAGAGATCATCGTTGCTTGCATGCTCAGTCCACGATATCCGCAGCATCCTTCTATAGAACCACATTTCCGCTCTAGAACATTTTGTACGAACTCTTGATACCTTAACTTCCTCAATGAACATTAACTTGTTATTCCTTCTCTTGATAAATTACTATTTTAGCATACAAAATATATATTTTATTATTCCACTCTTCTACACTAATCTCCACATTCCAACTGACAACCAATTTTTTGATAATAATTCTGATGATTATAACTGCATAAAACTTGTAAGCTGTAGGGAGTTCGGTTAAGTCTGACACAAGGCCAAACGAAGAAACACTAACCAGCTCTCTACGCTTCAGTTTCCTGTTGTCTTCTCCACAGATTCCTTTTCTTTATTATCTGTGAATTGCCAGACCGTCTTGGAAAGAATATTAGAATGAACTGGTTGTCACGTAAAGTTGAAGAGCTCAGTTATGCTAAGAAGAGAAGAGATGGATCCATACTATTCTTTAAGAAGACTTGTGCAAAAGAGAATGCCCCAGGCCAGGCAGGAATTGGGACTTAGCTTACCAACTATTATCAATGACTCTTTCTGAGTTACTAACCATTACACAGGGTATGATTCAATAAAACAGTCAGTTAAGTGCCACATGTGATACACGTTTGGGCGATCATGTCTCGGAAGAGACATGACTAACTGGGCAGAAGATTATCCCGCAGTAGGTTGCCATTGCTTTCTGCGGTATAGTGGTTGCCAGCCAAGGCTATAGAACCCAATCTGTCCTGTTGTTTAACCCATAACTGGAGGGAAGAGACAGATTAATACCTTTCCCAAGGGTATTTGTGCGTAAGTGAATGCAATGAATTCAACTGGAATTCTAACTCGGCTCCCCGATTTCTCGTTCCAAGTCGATATCCACTGAACCGCAAGCCAAATTCAGGATTTGTTATTGGTGTCATTTAGAGCTTTTGTTGGGATTAGATTAAAATCTGGCAGTTGGGAAGGTTTTTCAGTTAGTTAATGACTTACCAAACACATCTGTGAATGAAGGTACTGACTGATGCGATGATGTTGCTGTTGGCTGAAGAGCATCAATATTTGGATGACTTTTGGAATCATCTTTTGAATTTGGAGAGAATTTCTTTTTGGTTTCTTTGTTAGATTTTCTTTGAGGTGGATTCCCTTCTTCTTCGTTAGAGTCTGCATTTTTGTTGTCTTCATCAGATGTTCCTAAAGTTTCCTGTATTTCATCTCCTAATAAAGAAAGAAAAAAAATTGTAAACTTTGATAAAATTCTTGCTAAAAGTCATTAACTACAACAATTTCATAAGAACAAATCATAGTTATACCAAGACAGACAGGACACAAAATAATAATCCTCTCTATCGTAAGAAAGACCGTTGTGTATTTATTTGTGTATATATATATATATATATATATATATATATATATATAAATGGAATTTTGTCTCTGAATGTGTGTGTGTGTGTGTGTGTGTGTGTGTCTGTTATCTATAAACTTTGAAATGGCTGAACCAATTTTCTTGAAAATTTACACAGTTGTACTATAAGCAACTGCGAGTGTTCTTAGCTAGGTTTTGTGTCAAGGTACCCCCGATAAATATCGAAAATTGATAACCGAAAAAATCAGGTTATAGAAGGAGTGGTCTGATTTTAATCAAATTTGATACACTCATAGACAAAGACATAAGAAACGATATTCAGAAGTTTCAAGGTTGCAGTTCTTACAATAGTGCAGAAAATTTAATAAATATACCAGGAAATCAAAATTTGACTTACATCTATTCATTTTCCTTTGAGTCTACGGTTTTGCTTTAACTGGAAACAACTATTGCTTTTTAGTCTTTCGTGCCAACGTCCAAAGAGTCTGAGCTCCAGGTCCATGGATTAGTTTTAAAGCTTTCATTACACCTGAGCAACGCCAGGTTATACTGCTAGTGTAAATATAAAAGAGTGAACATTGAAGTCAACACTCAGGGGCAACAGACTGTTTCATGCTAAGCGCAATCATCAGACCTGACAAGCCGCGATAATAACATCATGACGCGGTGAAATATGTATTACCCATTGTAATAATCTAAAATCTTTTATAAATTATATATATATATATATATATATATATATATATATATATATATTTCCCCTCCTGTGATGCTCACAGAGAGAGAAACAATAACAAAGCTGTATCAGCTCAGTTCATTAGAGAGACAACAGTGAGGCAGTGTCAGCTCAGCTCATTCTCTGTACTGCCAGTTATTAAACTTTACTACCAACTTGCCCTGTGTTTGCTCTTTAACAGTGCCTTATTATTTTAATTTTTACAATAATTATGTCATCGAGTAGTGAAAAATATATATACAAATATCCTCTCTATTATAATAAAGACTGGTGCATATATATATATATATATATATATATATATATGCATTTTTATATATTTTGTTCACTCTACTTGTGCTTTGTGTACTCTGCTTTCGTATTGAGCTCTTTATTGTTAAGGTTTTCGTCTTGGGGTTTTTTTCTTTCTCACGAATGCTTGATTTTTTGTTCGGGTATTTTGTTTGTTTTTTTTTTTCTTCCCCTTCTTTTCCCTCCGGGTTCGTTCCGGTTGAGTTTCAAGATGATTTCATTTGTAGTTGAATTATTGCTAGTCTTGACAGAATTAGTTCTGTTAATACTGGTATTATTACTATAATTAATATTACTATATATATATATATATATATATATATATATATATATATATATATATATATATATGTTTGTTTGTTTTTTCCATTTATAAACGAGTTATTACGTGACCTAGGTTTGGAAAATATTCAAAAGTTCTACAATATAATTGCATTGAACACTTTTTAACACAAATATGCACTGGTCCAATTTTATTATGACCAAAATCTAAGTAATTAAACAATCAATATATATATATATATATATATATATATTCCCTCCTGTCATGCTCAGGGCTGATAACCTTTGAGAAAATAGGTAATAATCATCTCAAATATTTTGCCATCATTTTTGACAGCAGGAGTACAATCATAAGCACTCAAAAAAAATATGATAAACAAGTGCAGTAAGATAATTTTAAATGGTAAAAAAGTAAGCATAACTGAGTGGGTAATGTAATCCTCTGGGAACTGTGCAAATCAAAAATGTTTGGTCATAAAAACCAACAGTATATGTACAGTACACGTGATAAAAAACCATATCGTGGACATTTTGAAAAGCTCTGATGTCTTATCTAGCCAATTAGAAAAGTTGACTGAGAATCATGCTGGTTGGTGATGTGTCTGCATTCCAGAAACATCAATGTTGAGATGGATGGAACGGAAGATTTAAAAGGGGATTGAAACCCTAACCCTGCCCATCAAAGCAGATCAAAATACTGAAAAAGAGGCTGGAAAATTAACACCAAACATCAGATGTACATTCTTGAAATATTTATAATAACTAGCGGAACCCATGGAATTTCCACGGAAGGATAATTATGATTTCCTGGAAAAATTTTACTTTGTCATACAACAAATGATAGTAACGTCTTCAAACATAAAGGCATCAAATAATAAAATAACGATCAGACTGTGTGTAATTTTATTAAAATATCTATAAAAGTAATGTCCATTGAAGCTACTTTACTGTAATCTTATATGATATTAAGCGGCATATGCACAGACCATAAACAAAATACTGTACACTATTTTGTGAGAGGTTTTGAAAGAGAAAATGTTTTTTTTATTACTGAAAAATCATGGCTCCTGTGTCCACTGTAAACAGAAAAGACCAACTGAGTAATGGCCAAAGGTGTAAAAGAGGCCAGAAATTTTGTTATTAGGTTGTGGGATACGACAACAAACCTACCAATTTTTACTATATTGTACGGTACACACACATATACACATACAGAATTACTGCTATAACAACCAGCTTAAGCTGCTACTGCTAAGGCAATGCTATAGGCTCTCTCCTCCTACTCTCTCACTCTTTACTACCCTTCCCTTTGGCAAAGGTGAGAGAAAGGCTGAGGAAAGTAATGTTTATAGATTATAAAAAGATAGAGGGGAAAGAAAAGCTCATATAGAGTGTAAGTGTAACAGACGGAGGAACTAAGTAACTCAGGAAGGAACAAGCAGAATTATTATATGATAACTGAAGATTCAAGGAAGAATTTGGCTTGTGCTACGGTAGTGTTGAGATCAAAGAGAATACTGAGGAAGGTGCTGGATATTTGAAGAGACTTACTGTGACTCAATCTTTAACGATAACCACCAGAATCTGATGTGAACATCTAAATACATGAAATATTTGTAAATATAATTAGAGATTTGAAGAAAGATTAAAACTGTCTGCACTACAGTAGTGCTGAGGTCTATGTGGTAGTATTCTTGTATTGTTGATAAGGAGTTGCTAAATTACTTGTGTTGGTTGGTGACACACAATTATACTATTGTATAAATGGCAAGTTAAGTGTTGTGATAATGTAGTTGTTGTCTAATCAATGTATGCTGATAGTTGTAGAATGACTTGTAATAAAGTGCAATTTACATAAATATAATAAGGTTGACATACTTAGACTGCTAAACCAATCAGCATAAGGATCTTCATCCTCAGATGATTCTTTAATAGATTCTTCTGAATTTTCTTGATCATCTGAATCACTGCTATAGTAATCATAATTATCATCCTCGCCATCATTATTCTCTGCCGCCTCTTCCCAAGATGAAGGAACGTACTTGGTCACTCGGTGTCCTGCCAACTGCTTCTCAATTTGTTCATTACGCTGCAAAGTAATACAAAATAATGCTGGATTATAAATAATTGGTTGATTTTGTTTTAATCATTTCACCCCAAGCAAGACAATATCACCACTAAGACGTAAGGAGTTTACTGAGTGTTCAAGACTCAGTCAGTTAAATGCCATGGGCGATCATGTCTCGAAAGAGACATGACTGACTGGGCAGAAGATTATCCTGCAGTAGGTTGCCATTGCTTTCTGCAGCAGATTAGTTACCAGCCAAGGCTATAGAACCCAATCTGTCCTGTTATTTGACTCATAGTTAGAGGGGGAAGAAATGTATTAAATTATTAAGTAGTAATTAGTGGGGGATTAGTTTATTACTTGATAACAATAGAAAACCGACCCCCCACTTTATGCCCAGTAGAAGCCCTAATCATGTCTCCAACTATTATATTCAGTCAGTCAGTTATGTGCCATATGTGATGCATGATTTGGGCGATCATGTCTCAAAAGAGACATGATTGACTGGGCAGAAGGTTATCCCGCAGTAGGTTGCCATTATTTTCTGCGGTAGACTGGTTGCCAGCCAAGGCTATAGAACCCAATCTGTCCTATTATTTAACCCATAACTTGAGGGAAGTGACAGATACCTTTCCCAAGGGTATTTGTGCGTAAGTGAATGCAAGGAATTCAACTGGAGTTCGAACTTGGCTCCAGTTAAATTCTTTGCATTCACTTACGCACAAGATGTTTAAGACTATGAGGAAAAAAAACAGACTTTTAAGGAAAGAGAACAATAAAAGAACAATAATTAAGAAGGCAGAAGATAAACATTTAGAAGTCCATTAAAAATTGAAGAATAATTCAATAGATTTAAGTAATATGGCTAAAAACCTCAATTAAGTTATTTTCATGCAAAACATAGGCTCCAATTTGAATTTCTAGATTTGCATTTATTAACCAATCAGCAACTTCATTTCAAACAGTCTTAGGATTCTGAAATTTCAGACAACTGTTTGTTGTTTGCTACAAAATTTGAAAGCATCCTCTAAAAAAATGATCAACTATATTTTCCCTCTTAAAAATAAATTTTTAAAATTGGGAAAAATATTTATTAATCAATAGAAATTGTGAAATTAGTAGATCTAATTTTTAGATCCTTGGAGCCTATTCCACTGTTATAAATACGTCAAATTAGTTTTCAGTTTTCAGTAAAATGGGTTTATTATTTGTGCATAACAAAATTCTCACACCTTTTGTATAATTAATTACTCAACATTTCACATATTTTATTTAATAATGTTCCTATAATAACCTTGTGAATTTTAAAGTAAATTAAGCATACTTGAAACATACAAAGTTATGCAAACAATATGTTAATAGAAGTTATAACACAGCTCTCTAATGCTAACTGCTACAAAATTACACACATTCAAAAAACAATATAAATATGTGACTCTTTTGTTAAGTATGCACATTCTGCTTTTCTTTCATACTAATGCAGTTAATGTTGTTGTGTTGTAAAAAATAAGAAATGTTTTGTGAGACTTTGCTTTGTGAGGACATTTGTATTTCTTTCAACTTGAAAGAACATGTTCAATAATAAAATTTATTCAAAATTAGTAGAGCTGTGTTTGAAGATTGTTTATTTCTTAGCTTTTCATATGCTTTTTCCTCTACACTCTGAAAATGTCTCAACAAAACAATTTCAGTAGTATTAATGGATGTATTTTTAACCTCACATTTTTATAACTTCAAATATTTTTAGTGGATAACTGTATTTGAAATAAGCATCATGTCATTTTTTTTAAACAGTGTGTATTACAGATATCGACTTGTGCACTCAATAAATCTTAACAAAGAAAATGTGCCAAAATTATTGTTTGAAGTAATACAAATGTCAGTTTAAAAAATAAATATCCCTGGCAATGTAAACAAAAACAAAACAGTTAAAAGAGGACACACTACAAAATAAAGAAGACACATCATAGCTAACTGGCAAAAAGGGCGAAATATCACTCGAGAACTTCAGTCATCAACCTGACGAGGGCGTAGAGCTCCGAAAATTTGTTCACAAATTCACTGACAGCTAAAGGCCCAACAACAATCGACAAATAATAAAATAATTCAACAATGCTGTTAAAAAGGAATATGAACTGAAGAAAACTTGAATAAGACAAAAATAAGAGCAACAACTCGTCCCAAAAACCAAAACAAAGTGACCCCAATGCAAGTGGTTCCAAAATGGAGGATCGATTTACTATAACGTTTTATGAGAAAGTGACCCCACTAAAATTTTTTAAATATTGAAATTTAAAAAAATTTTATTACTTCAAAAATTATTTTTAGTAGATAGATATTATTTTTGGAGATAGGTACACCGTTTGTATTAAAAACAATGTGCTTATTACATCAACCGTTCTGCCCATTTGAAAAACTTAAGTAAAGAATATGTTATCTCTGGCAGGGTTCAAACCCCTTTGTAGTTGAAATCACAGTTTGATCTGATGTGCCTTAGACAACTTGGCCATAGAAAATAAACAATCAAGTTTCAATTTTCTGTTTTAAGGAAAGCTCATTTCCTCCTTCAGATTATTTTCCTTGAAATCTCATATTGGTTGTTTCATCCACAAAATGTAAACACAACTTTTTTTGTTTAATTTTTTTTGGCGGACCTGAAGGAGACTACCACCACCTTTAAATTTGTTATTTTTTTTTTCTTTCTTCACTTTTTTCAGTGCAGTCTTATCGGTTATTACAGATTGTCTGTTTGTTTTCTATAGCCAAGTTGTCTAAGGCACATCAGATCAAATTGTGATTTCACCTACAAAGGGGTTTGAACTCTGCCAGAGATAACGTATTCTTTACTTAAGTTTTTCGAATTGGCAGAATGGTTCATGTAATAAGCACATTGTTTTTAATACAAATGGTATACCTACCTCCGAAAATAATATCTACCCACTAAAAATAATTTTTAAAGTAATAATAATGTCAGAATTAAAAATAAATCTATTAATTCTTTAGAAATAGTTTTGTTTATGTTTTGAACATAAAACTGAACAGATATGGGCTTTAGAGATAAATATGTTAGTAAGGAAATGTGCTTTCCTTAAAATGGAAAATTGAAACTTGCTGTATGTTCTTCATAGCTAAGTATTAACGCATACCGGATCATAAGGTGGGTTCTCCTTCAAAGGGGGATGCAGGTTCAATTCCTACTGAAGGGTACATTTTTGTTTTTAAGACTTATCGAATATGTAGGCTGATAGATCAAATACACACCATTTAAAGTAAAATAAAAATGGAGCTTCTATTTCAAAAAAATTTATTTTTACTTTAAATGGTATGCATTCCATCTTTCCAGTTGTCCTACATGATCATGAAAATGTGCTCTCTAGCAGGAATTGAAATCGAGCTTACGTCCCCCTTGTAGGAGAAACTACCATTTGATCTGTTGTGCTTTACCACTCAGCCATGAATATCGTCACACTATTTAAAATAAAATGGGGCGTCTATTTAAATTATGAGTATCCTCCTTAATAATGTCGTTGTCTTGCAGCCTTGGCCGAGATAGAACTCACTACACCCCTCCAGTATTCCCTGTGCATTTGGAACCCTGGCGCAGTTTTGTAGCGAAATTCATAATCTTGTCAAATAGCTGAATACTTGATGCTTCGCTAGGGCTACCAAGGTTGTTTTTTTATTGTGACACCAACACTAGATGGGTTGGGTCCAGGCCCCATGCTGTTATTTAACCCACAACTGGAGGGAAGTGATGGATTAATACCTTTGCCAAGGGTACTAGTGCTCAAGTGAATGCAGGGTACTCAACTGGAATTTGAACTTGGCTCACTGATTTCTCTTTCCAAGCCAACATCCATTGCACCACAATGCACATCCGTCACTGAATGTTTACAGCGCCTGGTATTCCCAGGTGGTCACCCATCTAAGTACTGACCAAGCTCAATGTTACTTAATTTCAGTGATTGAATGAGAACTGGTGTATTCAACGTGATATGCCATAAGCATAATAACACTTGAAATGATAAAAATGCCAGAGTAAAAATAAAATCCATTCTTTAGAAATTGTTTTATGTTTCACATATAAAAATGAACTGATAGCGGCTTTTTTTTTTTTTTAAATACTCTGAACAAGTAGATGTGTTTTCCTTAAAATGGAAAATAGAACCTGACCTGGGCTATACAGTGATCACATTCAAATTCCAGCCAAATATCCTTCTCCCCCCAACTATGTGTAAAATAGTAGAAAAAACTGGGCTGTCTAACTTTGGTTGAAGGACAACTATGAATTTATTGAAATAAATGCCCCATTTAAACAATGTCTATTGTACCTGTCCAATCAGTCGATATATTCAAGAAATCTTTATAAAAATGTGCTCTCTGGCTGGAACCGAACCTATGTTCCTGTTTGTAAAAAGTACTCAACATCTAATTCTGACATGGAAAGCTGTCATCTTGGCTAGTGCAAATAACAATTTACTCACCTCCAATATATCCTTTGATAAGCAGTTATCACCTGTTGTTAATTGAAACATATTTTTCACGGTCATATTTTTCACGGTCATATAACGGTCATGTCACGTTGAATACACCGGTTCCCGCTCGATCACCGAAGTTAAGCAACGTTGAGCCTGGTCAGTACTTACGTGGGTGACCACTTGGGAATACCAGGTGCTGTTAGCGTTCACGGATGTGCGTTGTGGTGCGGTGGATGTCGGCTTGGAGGGGGAAATCGGTGAGCCGAGTTCCAATTTCAGTCGAGCACACTGCACTCACTTGCGCACTAGTACCCTTGGGAAAGGTATTAATCCGTCCGTTCCCTCCAATTATGGGTTAAATAACGGGGTAGGACTTGGGACCCTGCCCTTAAACAAATTCCAATGAGACTTGCTCCGTCAGGGAGGAAGCCCGCTCAACCCGACTAGGGTGAATGCGGCATACATACATACTCAACATCTAATTCTGACATGGAAAGCTGTCATCTTGGCTAGTGCAAATAACAATTTACTCACCTCCAATATATCCTTTGATAAGCAGTTATCACCTGTTGTTAATTGAAACATATTTTTCATGCCAAACAATTCACCTTTCTGTTGTCTGTCTCCTTGAATGCCATCAAAATAACGCTTAGCATTCTCTGTATTTACTGCAATCTTGTCTAATTGCTGCAAAACAAAATATATAAAAATAATAAATTAAATTTTTATTAAATGTTAATTATAGTTAATTTTTCACTAGTATTTACTTTCATCTTCATTTTTTATTAGATGAAATATTGGCAGCCATTATTATTAATTTTTCACTAGTATTTACTTTCGTCTTCATTTTTATTAGATGAAGCATTGTCAGTCATTATTATTAATTTTTCACTAGTATTTACTTTCATCTTCATTTTTTATCAGTTGAAGCATTGTTACCCAATATTATAAATGAGTGTACCCCTGCCATAAAAAAATAACTGGAAAATATTTGAGAGTATTATTAGCTGTTTCCTTACAGGTTATCCCACTAAGCATGTCAGGAGGGAATAATATATATATATATATATATATATACACACACACACACGCTATGATCTTTATTATAATAGAGAGTATATATATATATATATATATATTCTTCACTAGTTGACAACACAATTCTTGCAAAAAAATGGGCAATGTTAAATAGCAAACATGTGGCAAGAGCTTTCATATCTGGTAGTAAAGTTTAATAACTGGTAGTAATATGAATATGGCAGGAGGGAAATATATACTGAACAGTTATAGGTCAGATTTAAATTAAATTAGACCAGTAAATAGTTGTATCAGAAAGTGCTCAATACATATTTGAAGGAAGTTGAAGATTCAACATGTAGAGTGTTTAGATATTTAGGTAGGGAAGATCAGTCGGTTATACTATCATGGTTTTGACCTTTTGGTTTTGTCAGATGATTTGTTTTGACTGATGGTTTAACAGTTAATAGTTTTATTAGTTCACGACCAGAAGTAAGGGATTGGTCAGTTACTGGGAATCCAATTGCTGAGATAAAAAGAAATCTCTGCTTGAAGGAGTTTGTAAAATTGAAAGGGTAATCTAGAGAGCAGAAGTAAAAGATATAATATACTAGATCCCACCCTTTTACAGTGAAACCGATAAAATGCAACCGCAACTTATACTCCAACAGTTTCTTTCCTCGCACTTCCCAACTGTGGAATTCTCTTCCACACGATTGCTTTCCCGACGGCTACAATCTCCAGGAGTTTAAATGTAAGGTCAATAGACACCTCCTAACACACTAACCTGCTCCCATTCTATCAAACACTCTTCCCATCTGCCCAACCCTCATCCTTGGTATCCTTACTCATCTGTCACCTTCCTCCTGACATTCCCTATGTCTAACCACTCCTTCTCTTTACCTTCCCCTATGTAGTCCCATGTGCAATAGTGGCATTTGAATGCCTTGCTTGGGGTGAGATGATTAAAAAAAAAAAAATTAGGATATACTAAAGGCAGTATTTGTTACAGTGTCCTTTACAGTGGAATGCACTTTTCCTCTGTCAATATAATACTAACCTGCGTGACTTCTGGGACGCAGCTGTGAGACAGTCTAGAAACAGTCAAGATGCAGCATAACTATACCATTCTGACTTACACTTCTATTTGCTGATTAATATCATTCTTATGTTCTGTTATTCTAAACCTTGAACCTACCTTCTTGTTTCTGTGTCTTTCTTCCTGGCTTAAACAGGCCACAACAACTTGGCGACAAAGATTCGCCACAACAGTTTTAAAACACAATGGAATAATCACAAGTCTACATTCAAACTAGAAAAACTTAAAAATAGCACCAAATTAGCCAAATATGTATGGAAATTAAAAGAAAATAATGACAGAAATCCCTACATGATGTGTAAAATATTAAAAAAAAAAGCCAAACTCTGCAGTGGTGGTGATATCTGCAGATTGTGCCAAGAGGAAAAGTTGGCTATAATAATTCCAGAATGACAAAAGCTACTAAATGAAAGGTCTGAAATAATGTCCAGATGTAGACACATTAGAAAATATTTTCTAGGCCTATACAAACCCATATGAAAGGATTCCCAATAACAAACCATTACCTTACTTTGAACTGGTTACAAACTTATAAGGGCGTTAACTGTTAAACCATCAGTCAAAACAAATTGCTTGACAAAACCAAAAAGGTTGAAATCATGGTAGCATAATTGGCTGATCTTCCATATATATATATATATATATATATATATATATGTATATATATTAAAGAAATAAAAGTGTGCAGTTTGATGTTACACATTGTAGATGATATTTAAAAGCAAAGCAACCAGTTTCACTCCCACTCTTCAGGCCTCTATGGGAGATTTTAATCAGAATTAAAAAAATTTTTTTAAAAAAGTGTCATAAAAATGAGAAGGATGACAAAGAAAAAAGAAAAAGAAAATGTGAATGTTAGAGGCTAATTATATCAAGTCCCAACAACTCACGCTGTTTGCACAACACAGGCTTTCGGGACCTGATATACAAAGCTTCCAAAACCTTTAAGTGGAATGAAGAGTGAGATCAGGACACAACAGTGAACCGATCTACACTAAAATTAGCAACACACTATTTTTTCTTTATAAGGTGCTCGCAAATGGCAGAACCATAAGTATTCAGAGCGGATCCACTTTGAGGCAAGGTTTGATTTCTTATTTTAGTTGGGACATGCTGTTTAATTCTCATGTCAAGACGCTGAGCTGTTCTTTCTATATAGTCAACTCCGCAACTACATTTATATTGATAAATTATAGACTTAATTTGGTGGGGAGGAAGAACATCCTTGAGTGCAGAACATAACATGGGCTGGGTTTGAAATTTGTATATATATATATATATATATATATATATATATATGGAGTAGATAGACTAAACTATCGCCTGGTTCACACTCCACCTACGTCTATTGAACAGGTGAAGAGGCTCATCCCTTGTTTCCTGTTTAGGATGCGGTTTCCGGCTTTCTCTTTTCCAATCTTTTCACTCCTATGTAGCCCCCTGCACATCAGTGGCGTTACCGCCTTGCTCGGGGTGATATGATTAAAAAAAAAAAATATATATATATATATATATATATATATACACACAAATAAATACAAAATGGTCTTTATTATAATGGAGAGGATTTTTGGTTTGCATTTACTTTTGTCTTCATTTCTTATTAGATGAAGCGTTGTCAACTAAAGATATTAATTTTTGATTCAGGTTCATTTTCATTATTTTTTAAATGAAGCATTATCAGCCATTAATTAATTTTATTAATTTTAAATCAGCCATTATTAATTTTTGTCTAGCACTTACTTTCATCTTCATTTTTCGAGTCAGCATTGGCAACCATTTTTATTTCGTTTCGTCTTTATTTTTATTAGATTGTTTTTTTATTTTAATCTTCACACTATTTGGGTGAAGTAAATATAGGCAAGCATTTGGCTTTTCTTTTTACTGTCCAATGACTTTATTGTTACCCTATCAATGCTTGGCTAAATGTTTATCATTTATGAACTCACAGATTAAACATTTCTAATGGAAAAAGAAAAAAAATACTAAACTTCAACCTCGATTATAGTGTTTGTAAAAAGTATTCCTAAGAATAAATGCCAAATTTAGACTCACCTGCTTGTAGACCTGACGCAAATAAATATTTTCTTCAATGGAACCGGCAGAAATCAGACGAAAAACTTGGACATGACGCTGCTGACCAATTCTGTAAGCTCTAGAAGAGAATAAAATCTAAACTTATTTATAAATGGAACTGTGTGTGTGTGTGTGTCCGTGTGTGTACGTTACCTATAGACTCTGAAACGGCTGAACCGATTTTCTTTACACAGTTGTAATATAAGCGTCTGCGAGTGTTCTTAGCTAGGTTTTGTGTCGAGGTACCCCCAATAAACATTGAAAATTGATAATAAAAAAATTGGGTTTTAGAAGGAGTGGTCCAATTTTAATCAAATTTGATACACTCATAGACAAGGACATAAGAAACGATATTCAGAAGTTTCAAGGCTGCAGCTCTTACAATAGTGCAGAAAATCGATAATATATATATATATATATATATATATATATATATATATAAGGCAAGATGTTTGTCTGTTTATTTGCCTGTATGTCTGTATTTTTTCAGCCCTTTTATTTTAGTTTTTGCTTTGGGTTTGGCTCTAAGTAGGTATAATTGTAGTTCTTAGTCTCAGCCATGATACCATTTACTCAGAGGACTTATTTAACCTTCAAAATTCAGTTTACAACGAAAAAAACTTATTTGATATTGATACCAGGAAATCAAAATGTGACTTACATCCATTCATTTTTCTTTCAGTCTACAGTTTTGCTTTAACTGGAAACAACTATTGCTTTTTAGTCTTTTGTGCCAACGTCCAAAGAGTCTGAGCTCCAGGACCATGGATTAGTTTTAAAGCTTTCATTACACCCGAGCAACGCCGGGCTATACTGCTAGTGTTTAATATATTCTTAAAAACAAGTTAAGATTGACTGAGTTCTACCAAACACAGAACCCTGTAAAAAAGAAACTAAAACTTTGTCAGCCATTTCTTACATATTTGAATTTCTTTTGGCCATTACTTAGAATTGAATCATCAAGAACATATTGTATTGTCAGACATTTCCTCTTTATACAGATTATCCTCTAATCACTGGATATCTTCTTCTATATGCCTTTTCCTTTCAGGACGTAGGCGATCACGGCCTTCCACGTCTCCTTATCCCTGGTGGCTCTTAGCACACTTTTTCCTGTAACATCTCGCAGCCCCCGTTCTGTCATCCACCTGTTCAGGTCCTTCAAATATGTTATTCCCTGCTTTCCTCTGTCTCTTTTTCCC
Source organism: Ascarosepion bandense (assembly GCA_037127315.1). Lineage (NCBI taxonomy): Eukaryota > Metazoa > Mollusca > Cephalopoda > Sepiida > Sepiidae > Ascarosepion > Ascarosepion bandense. The sequence goes on from JBBBDQ010029472.1 coordinate 58,990, forward strand.
TCTATCTGGCCTGTTAGTATCAGATTATCTAAGCCCTCCTTCCTCATTGCATGTCCTAGGAACTTTGTCTCTTCCTGATGCTCAGTATTAATTTCCTTTTTGTTTCCATCATTTCCAAGACCTCATCATTGCTCACATGCTTGGTCCATGATAACTGCAGCATCCTTCTGTAGAACAACATTTCAGCTGCTTCAAGTTTTTCCTTTATCTTTGATGATATTGTCCAACATTCACTGCCATATTGAAGAACTGACATCACATAGCAATCTAGTATTCTCTTCTTTGTTTCTAGTGAGAGTTTCCTGTCTTTTAATACTTTACTCAGCTTCTGGAACGTGTCCTTTGCCATGCCAGTTCACCTTTGGATCTCTGTGTTGCACTTTCCGTCTTCTGTTAGAACACTTCCCAGGTATTTAAATTTTTGTACCTGCTTGATTTTAGTATCCCCCACCTGTATTTGGCATTTTGGGCTGCTCTTTTTGCTGATTTGGTTTTCTTGCAGTTTATTTGTTGTTCTTTCTTGTCACTCTCTTCAGCTACCTTCTGTAGAAGGTCTTCTAGTTTCCTTTCTGTGTCACTTCACTAGTTTTAACCCGTAAAGATTTCATGGCTTTCCTATTTTAATATCATGATAAATCTTAATTCTTAAGTTAATGACTGAGTAATCTCATGGCGAGTTCTACAACAATAAGGTATCCATATAAATTCCCCTATCACATCGTTAAATATTTGAGCAAAAAAACTTTTACAAAATATTGCCTAGAATAATCACAAATGCTAGTCATTATTTAAAGCAGTAGGGAGATACAAATAAAAAGATTTGAAACTGATAACTTTTTCCGTTTCACTTAAGCAGCCATTGAACATGTCTATCTTCCCATCTTTCTTTCTGAAATCAAGTAGCATCTCTGAGATGTTAGTGCCATATTTTCACATCATCAAAATAGAATAGTGAATTTTTCCTTGAAACAGACATCAATCACTTCTGTTTTACTTTCTTTCATTTTCTTACTGAAACCAAGCAGCACTTTCATTTTTATAAAGATGTCAAATTAATGGGTTAACTCATGGTTAACCTCAAAAGACAAGTTTTACCACTGTGGAATTCAAATGCTGCTTGAAAGATGGGAAAAAGTAGTGGCTAACCATGGTCAATACTTTCAGTAACACATTTCTCACTAATTTTTGTAAATAAAACTACTTTTCATGAAAAATCAGTAACAACCTATTCAAGGCCCTTATATATATATATATATATATATATATATATATATATATATATATATATGATATGGACCCGGTATGGGACCATAAAATAATAAGTCAGCAAGGAGGTAGGTTCAAGAACATATATTACGTCAAGAAGAAACACAAACAAATACAAAGAGATACAAAGAGATATAAAGAGGAAAGTAATAAAAGCTTGTGCTGAACTGAAGTCATACTGGGAACCAGAGTCTCTGTTGCCCTTGCTCACTCCACATGAGAGTCCTCACGAGAGCCTCTCTCACTCCTGCACACATCCTCGAGGGTAATTAACTCGAGGTTAATATAGGCAAAGAAGAGTCCATTATTAAGTGGGTAACTCCCCCCACAACAATATATATATATATATATATATATATTGAGGCATGTTTCATTGAATAATATAGACAAGTTTTGTCTATTTATTTTATGTATATTCTTTTCGTATTGTCTGATAAGCTTAATAGCATTATCGTTGAAAGAGGAAAGAATGTGTACACATCACAAACTGTGTGCGATGTCACAAACTATCATGTGTGACATCACAAACTGTGTGCGATGTCACAAACTATCATGTGTGACATCACAAACTGTAGTATGATTTTCACTTCCAACATACACACATGTACTCATCATTGCTTTAAAAATCTTTCATGCAAACAAAATAGACAACTACTACTATTGTTCATCCATGAACCATTTAATACACTTAATATAATTGTCATCTTTGATAATGACTGACGTAAGCCGAAAGCTCAGAAAGGATTAATAAAAACATGTATCAATATTGTAATTTTCTTTCTTCTTTCAACGATAATGCTATTAAGCTTATCAAACGATATGAAAAGAATATATATAAAATAAATAGACAAAACTTGTCTATATTATTTAATTAAACATGCATCAATGAAAAAATGCTGCCTATATATATAAATGTCTTTGTCATAAGCTGCATGGTGAGCAAATTCTTTTAGAAGACTGATTTTAGTTTTCCAGTAACCATCCTATTCTTGTGAGGCTCATAAATATCTGCATTCTTCCAGAACCATTGTTGAAGTTGTCATGAACAGCTCTTGCTGCTTCAAATTAATCTCTATAAAGAGCAATGGTAAGTCATATTGGTGGTTCTGTTTGAAACTCTTTTCTAAACTTGAAATTCAGCTATGTTATTGTACTTCCAGGAGTACTTTAAGATACACTTTCTGAGATATCCCATTGTTCCAGATACAATGGGCTTGCCTAACAAACTTAAAATAATGATATATCATCTCCAAAGTCAAATAAAAATAAAAAATTGTTCCTGACCTAGTATCTTGGTTTTCTTAGACCAATGTTTTCTGCTGAAATTAAGTGGAAATATTATATTGAATCAACTGCTAAGAAAGTTGATTCGCTGTCATAGGAGACATTTTTCATAGGAGACAATTTTTTTCATAGGAGACAATTTTTGTTGTCATTATCTATCTTATTTATAATCTTTTTTTGTTTGTTTTATAATTGTGTTGCCCCAAGCAAGGCATTTTACTGCCACTGTTATGCAGGGGGTTACATAGGAGGAAAGTTATGAGAAAGAGTGACAGGTTATAGGGGGTGTCAGGATGAGAATACTGATGAGAGTGGAGTGGATAGAGAAAGAAGCATGAGAGAGAGAGAGAGAGGATGCAAGTTAGTGAGATAAAAGATGACTATTGACGTTACATGTAAATTCTTGGCGATTGTAGCTGTCAGAAAAGCAAGTAAACAGAAGGAAATTCCACAGGCAGGAAGTGAGAGAAAAGAAGCTGATAGAGTAGAATTTGCGTTTACAATTTATTGGTTTCACAGTAAAAGGGCGGGATCTAGTTGCTAATCTTGTGGCTCAAGTAAATTCATATATAGTGGGTACCAGTGAGCTAAGTTCATCAGAGCAGAAGTCGTGAAAGTATTTGTAGAAGGGACACAGGGAAGCCACATGGAAACAAAGCAGTTGTTTAAAATAGGAAAAAAGATGACGATGACAACAGAATTGGAACAAAAGGGAGATAACCAAGATGTAACAATGTGAGAAAGTCGATTAAAGTTTGAAATGAATTTGTCTAAACTGGAATCAAAAAGGCTGGGAGGAGTGAATTTTATAAAGAATGAGGAAAAGATTACGGATAAGAGGGAGAGAAAAATACTGTACAAAAAGCAAGAAAGAACTAACAGAAGATAATCAGACTATTTAAAAGACATGACAATATTAAAGGACATTTATAGGTCTTAAAATATCAGTCAGTCAAGTGACTATTTACCTATGCTTAGAATAATCCTGCCACATCTGGTTTGATGCTTTTGCTATATATTTAGAGATTCTAGATAAAATATAAAAAAATCTGCAATGCTACTGCTCCTGACATGGCATCTCAGCTTCAGTCACTTTCCCACCATCAGGACATAACTTCCCCGTTCTTTTGCTATAAATATTTTAATTGTAATTTTTCTAATGTGCTTTCCTCCTTGGTACCGAGACTTTAAGCATACTATGTGATTCATAGCAAGGTCTCATCATCTTACAGTTGAAATGGCAAAATGCAATCATAAGTTCTATGTTAACAGTTTCTTCTCTTGCACTTCTCACTTGTGGAAGTCCCTTCCAGCTGCTTGCTTTCCAATTAGCATTTGTCTCCAAAAATTTAAAATGCAATGTCAATCGTTATCTTCTGTCTTCTTATGTCCTGTTCTTCTATTGTTCTCTCTCCTTAATAATGTTTTTCTCATATTCTTTCACACTCAATAGCCCCTTGCATGTTGGTGGCTTTATTGCTTTGCCTGGGGTGAAATGATTAAGAAAAGAAAAGTAAAAACAATGTTGAAATAAGAAACCAGATGTCATTTTGAAACTTACCTGTCTTGTGCTTGAAGATCATGGCTGGGATTCCAGTTTGGATCAAAGATGATGACGACATTGGCTCCAGTCATGTTCAGACCAAGTCCACCTGCTCTGTAAAAAGAAAGAAAAACATATGAGTATACTGATGCACATTAGGGCGTGGACATTCTTGGAATTATCAACTGCGAGGACCTCACCATCTGTGAATTGCTAATCACAGTTTCACTTTCTTTTTTTTTTTAATAAATTCAGCTAAAGCAAGGCAATAATGCCACTAAGATTCAAGACGTTACTATAAAACTATGTTCTATTAATAAGTAAAAAATCCTTTATTTCTTTATATATATATATATATATATATATACATATATATATATATAGATATGTATTGTTACGACCCCAGCCAGCCCATCACCACAACACACTCTGTCATTAGGTAGTAGTGAAAGCTTTGACTGCAATACAATACACCGAATAACAAAATCACAATTTTGCTACTCAATGGTTTCTCTCTCAATTAGCCAAACGTTGCCAAGCTAAATGGAATTGTTCACAACTGGTGACAGACAAGAGAAGGCAAACACAAAAATTTTTATAAGATTTTTATGGATTTCATTCATACAATAAACAAGACAGTTTAACAGAAGAAAATCTTAAAATAAATATCTTACATAAAAGAGATACATATACATTATGACAAAAATACATCAAAGCATAAATGTGTAGCTTATCTTTTGGTAGAGTGAATTTTTTTTTTTCATGTGTCTTCCCAGTCTCTGGGTTTTTTTTATTTCTTTTATACTTTCAATTTTTTTTTTATCTTTTCTTTTTCTCTTTCTTCTTCTTCGCTTTTGTCTGGGGATTCAGATGTGATTTATTTTATCTTTTCTTTTCCCTTTTCTAGGGGTTGGGTTGCATTGAAATATCTTTCTTTTCTTTTTCCTATTTCTAGGGGTTGAGTTATGTTGAAATTTTCTTTTTCCTTTTCTTGAGGTTGATTTGTGTTTTATTTTATCTTCCTTTTCTTTTCGCTTTTGTAGGGAGTCGAGATGTGATTTATTTAAATAATGGGAATAAATGTGGGATTTGATGTATGTATTCTTGATTTATTTCCAGTTTAAATGATACAATGTTCACTTCCTCTGTTAAAAACCATTTTTAGAATATTATGAGTGAAATTAACATTTATATATTTTTCAACAATCTGAATGAGGCAGTTGTAAAATTCTTTTACATTGCTGAAATAAATTCTGGGTTTATAATTGTTTAATTATGAGTTGAGTTTTTCTCTCAATATTCTATATTGCTCTGGATAATATCCACTGAACTCTATTTTTATCTGTTTAATATTTTATATTAATTAGATTTGGATTATCCTCTCCATCTTTACAGGTTTGCCATTCTCTCTCTCACACACACACACACACACACATACACACATATATATTCTAAGAAATAATCCTTAGAAAAGACAATATGAATAAAAAAAAAAGAAACAAGAAAACTGTACTTTGTCTTAGCCAACAGGTTTCGTCATCTGACAAACTTTTTCAAGGCAATCAAAATTATTTCATTTTGTTTCCATAGTTACATTGTGCAAAACAAAATTATTTCAATTGCCTTGAAAAAGTTTGTCAGAAGACAAAGTGTGTCAGGTAAAAGTAAGTACAGTTTTTGACTTGTCTGTTTTATATATATATATATATATATATATATATATACAAGCATCATAGCCCGGTGTTGCCCATGCAACTCAGAACATTTTAGTAGTAGGAGAAGATGCCAATGAGAGGAGTAGATGGAAAACATTTATTGAAAGTTGGAAAGGAGAGCTGAGGCTGTTAGTAACCATTTTCAGTATTAAAAAGTCTATTTTCTTTTGTTTTGCATAAACGTGGTTTGATGTTTTGTGTGACATTGTAAACATCGCGTTTGTTTTTGTTTCAAAATTACGGGGTAAATATTTACATTTTTTGTTGACTAAATGAATTTAACATAAAAATAAAAATTATTTATTTTGTTTTACTGAAATCAGAAATATGAAAACTATTACACTCTCAATTCAGAAATTTTCAAAGAATATTTAAAAATGTAGACATTTAATTTTAGAGGAAAAAGTTACAATAATGCCACATGAATTAAAGACAGTTGATTTCCTGCATGAAATATTTAGCAAAAAAAAAATGCTTTACTTTTTTTTTAGTTTTATTTTCTGAAGTATGAAATATTAAATCTGAAAAAAAAAACAAACTTAAATAATTAAATTAACCATTGACACTTTTATTTTTTTACATATTTGTTTTCAAATATTTCTTTTGTTTCAAAATTACGGTGAAAAATATTCAGTTTTTTGTTGACCAAATGAATTTTTAAAACATTGGAATTAAAATTAATTATAAAGGCTCATTTTTTTTTAATAAAAAAATATTTTAGTCATGTTTGACACGTGTGATTTGATTTTTGCGATGTAATTTAGCAACAATCTTAGATGTTTTACAAAGCAAATGTAAACAATTGGCTCCATTGGCCAAAAAGTGCGAAAGGGAAAATTGCTGAACTTAAAACTCAAAAAGTATGTGTTGATCTGGCTTCCCTGTAGATATGTGTCCCTAGAAAGTTTGAATGGCGCAGCTTAAAAAATGTAGGCGTGCATAGGCAACAATCACACACAGACTCACAGATTGCCTTTAATATATATAAACATACTAGCATCATAGCCCGGCATTGCCCGTGCAACTCAGAACATTTTAGGAGCAGGAGAAAAAAAATCTATTTTCTTTTGTTTTGCGTAAACATGATTTGATGTTTTGTGTGACATTGTAAACAACATTGTGTTTGTTTTTGTTTCAAAATTACGGGGGAAAATATTTACATTTTTTGTTGACCTAATGAATTTTTAAAACATCAGAATAAAAATTAAATATAAAGCCTCTTTTTTTTTTAATAAAAAATATTTTTGTCGCGTTTGACACGTGTGATTTGATTTCTGTGACGTAATCTAGCAATCTCAGATGTTTTATGGAGCAAATGTAAACAATCAGCTTCATTGGCCAAAAAGTGCGAAAGGGAAAATTGCTGAACTTAAAACTCAAAAAGTATGTGTTGACCTGGCTTCCCTGTAGATATGTGTCTCTAAAAAGTTTGTACGGCGTAGCTTAAAAACTGTAGGCGTGCATAGGGAACAGTCACACACAGACTCGCAAATTGCCTTTTATATATATATATATATATATATATATATATATATATAGTCATCTGCAGACAGATCTGTTTCGCTGTATCACAGCTTATCAGTACGGTTAGACAGCCAATTGCCTTTTTACCCAGGACTGAAACCCGACTGAACTGGCGTCAGTTGGTGATTCTACCTCTGAGCTATGGGCACTCAGTAGAAGGAGGCAGACTTTTTAGCATGTATATTAACCATTAGATATGCCCAATAGCTGAGAGTGTTCTAATTCATTGCTGAATGAATGATGCGTAGATGCCAGAGTAGCTACTGTTTTTCAAAGTCTACCATTCTTCCAGAGTGATCAATCAGGGTGTGAGAGTGTAAATAATATATATATATATATATATATATATATATAGAGAGAGAGAGAGAGAGAGAGAGAGAGAAAGGTGAATCTTCTAACCTGTCCTGTGTCAGCCTGTGTATTTTATTATCTTTCTTGAACATTTAATAATGTGGTGTTCATATCAGAAGGTTTTTTTCATTTTTCAGAATGAATAAAATGTATTTCGTAAAGAAACAAATTTTTGAAAATAAAAAAATATTGAAAAGAAAGCTGTTACTTACTTTGTCGATATGAGACATACAAAAATTTGGGGACACTTGTTAAATTCGCGGACAATCTTCATACGATCTCTTGGACTTGTTTTTCCATCAATTCGTCGGTACTGGTACAATGTGCTTAGCATGTAAGTTTCCAAAATGTCCAACAGCTGAAATTTTAAAAGAAAAACAAAGAACTTCCAATAAAACTGTACTAAAGTCTGTGTGTATGTGAATGAGAGTGAGAGAGAGAGATTGCTCTCAATGTTTTCCATGAATAATTTTGGCTATTGAACACGTTTTTGTGTTAAGCCTTCCAAGAGTTGTTCTAATTATAGAACTCGTTCTTAGTGTTGCTTTTGTTAATGCTATAACATATTGGCTTAGCCATTATCTGCCAAACTTCTAGAATTTTGGGAGAAGTTGTTATCATTTTAAGAGTTGTCCTGATTATTGAACTAAAAATTGTGTTCAGTGTTTCCGCCATTATGTTTCTGCCAAACTATTCTACAGCCTTCTTCAAGGATATAATAAAAAAAAAGTAAGAACTCTCTTCTCATCCAAACAAATGTGGGAATGTTAATTTTTCTTCTCAGAGTCATCCAGGATGAAGAAGAATTAAAATTTAACTGACGTAGGCGACTGTGACTCTCCACAACTTCCTGTTTCTTGCAGCTCTTAATAAATTTTGTCTGTTTGTTATTTCCCCTAAACCCTGTTCTGCCATCCATTTACTTAAGCTCACTAAGTACACTATGCGTTGTTTTCCTCTGTCTTACATTCAATCTGTCTTGTGAGTATCAGATTTTCCGAGCCCTCTTTCCTCATTATGTGCCTTAGAAACCTCTGTCTCTTCCTGATGTTAAGTATAAGTTTTCTTTTTATTTGCATTTTCCCTGAAATTTTGTCATTGCTCATATGTTCGGTCCTTGGTCTTCTCAGTACCCTTCTGTAGAACTACATTTCTGTTTCTTGGAGTCTTTTCTTCATCTTTGAGATTTTCCAGTACTCATTGCTATACAGCAAGACATATTTAACAGCTTAGTACTTTTTCCTTGTTTCAAGTGAAGATTTTTCTATTTCTTAATACTCTGCTTAGTTTTTGAAATACATCTTAGGCTATCCCAATACACCTTCCGATTTCAGTGTCATGCTTTCCATCTTCTGTTAAAACACTTCCCAGATATTTAAATTTCCACACTTGTTTGATTTTGGTATCTCTGACTCGCCATTTGCACTTTGTGATTATCCTTTTTTGGATTACAATGCATTCTGTCTGTTTGCAGTCGGTGATTAATCATTTCTTCTTACTTTCTATCACTTTCTTCTGTAGGAGTTTTTCTAGCTTTCTTTCTGTGTCTGCTATCAACACTGTGTCATCTGTTAATAATGTCCGCCATAATTTATGGATATAGAGTATCCTCGCAGCATGTAATATGTTCAGTGAAACACCGCCAAAGATTAACACTCTCGAATCAGACACTCTTTTCAATCAGATTTGATCTCAAATAATTGGAAAAATATGGCCGCCTTTTATACACGTCGCATTGAATATTTTGAGCTTCCTGATTGGTTAAGCCTTCTATTGGTGAACTATAAAATGGATTGGCTCATGGGTGTCTCACCAGTATATATGTGTATCCAGGGCTGTAGCTGATGCTAAAAAAACATCGGGCACAGAGAAAATTGTCTAGATTTATTAGTTGACAATGTGATGACATCATCAGTGTTATCCGTTTCAATAAACTATGATCTTTGCGGATTTTTTCGGCTATTCCAATGGAAATTAGACACAGAACATGAACGAAAGCAGGAAATCGGGTTCGGACTTTCTGAGTATAACCAATCTTTTCTCCCAAAATTAATAAATAAACAAACAGATTTTTACTGCGTTCATTCGGATGTTTTCTTTGTTTTTCTTTCTTTCTTTCTTTCTTTCTTTCTTCGTGAATTGTTTAGTTTGATTTCTGATGAAGACATTTTTCCTTGCTCGGATTTTCACTATGATTGCATGGATTGGCCTGGACCCGTGCCCGGTGTGCCTGGTAGTCAGATACAGTCATGTGTGTATCCTAATAAAAGTCCAACATCATCTACATATCTTATGTTAAGATTGTGACTGCTAATAATCAATCCTGGTAGGATTTCTAGTTCTCTGAAAATCACCTTACTGTATAGGTTAAATAAGTCTGGCGAGAAGACACAACCTTGTCTTACATCACTTTCTATTTTTGTATATCTGCTGAATTCATTTTCTATCCATATGCAGGTGGTTTGCTGCCAGTATAGGTTTTTTGTCTGTAGGGGCTACTAATTGGATAATAATTATTATAATTATCAGAAGAATATATTGAATAGTTGAGAGAATACTAAAAAAGAAAAACAAATTAATAATTATGTTTTAAAAAATAAAATGAATTTAAGAATAATTCTGAAGAGAAATGAACCCAGTAATAATTAACCAAAGTCCAGTAAAATTGAGCTAAATCAACTTTTCCCCAAACTATCCACTTCCTTCTCATAAGAAGACAAGATTCATATGTTGAAATTAAATTTGGTACTGTTTATATTAATACTATCTCTCCAAAAAGCTTAAATCCTTACAGAGAAGAGTGACCCAGATTCTCTTAAACAAAAAAAGGCCAACCAAGGAAGGAAACAAAAAAAACTCGATGACCCGTAAAGTCGGTGTTACTTAACAAAGTAAACAGAGCTAGTGACTGAGGAAGTAGACAAGAATGAAGAATCTTGGGATGTTTTGCTTAGGTAGACTCATGATTTTGAGAACATAAGAACATAAAGGGGACTTCAAATTAAACAATTCAATGCATTTGTATACCACTGAAACCTTTGTTGATTACCAACAATGCTTTAATAAAAAGGGATTATAATTTATTCAGTTGCTTTTAAAGTTCCATGATCTATGAGTCTGATACAATTATTGCATGACCAGGCTATTTCAATATAGTTTTTCTAATCATTTCACCCCAAGCAAGGCACTAGCCACTAGGATGCAAGAAACAAGTATATGGAAGGGAGTTCCACAGGCAGGAAGTGTGAGAAAGAAGTTGCTGGAGTAGAATTGTTGCCTGCATTTGATTGATTTAACTGTAAAAGAGTGGGACCTTGTTGCCAGTCTGGTTGCCTGAGTAAATTCTTGTGGATAGGGCACCAGTGACCAAAGTTCGTCAGAGCAGAAGCCATGAAAATATTTAAAGAATAGACAATGGGAAGTCATATCTCACCCGTGAGAAAGTGGCTGGGGTTGAACTGCCAGGCCGAGACCAATCACATTACAGATTCTCCTCTGGAGCCTATCGAGAACACTGAGATGAACAGCAGGGAGCCTAACCAGATATGACAACAGTATTCCATGTTGCAAAGGATATTGAGGAATTTATTAATAAATGTCCTAAATGCAATGAAATTAGAATATTCAGGCAAAAAGAGTTTCATTCATGGCCTAAAGAGGCACAACCATGGCTTAGAGTACATATGGACTACATACACGTCAGTATCATATAATCATTTCTCATAATGGTGGTTGTGTACCCTGGTTGGCCAGAAGTTTAATTACTTCTGGCCAACCAGGGTATGCAAAAGACTGGAGAAGGTTCACAGTCAAACAGGTTTTGAGAGATGTATTTGCAAGGAATGGAGTGTCAGAGAATGCTCCTGAATTTTGGAACGGAAATTTGGGTACATAGTTGAGGTGCATAGACTTTTATAGGTACCATATAAAACTCCTCTGTACCATCCCCAATCCAACAGAATTGCAGAGCAGATGGTACAAACAGTTAAAATGATATTGAAGGCATTCTTGCTCACCATTGGCCCTCATGAGTAGACAGATTAGAACCCCTATTATCATGTCTTTCGCAACAAGGGAGAGAGTATGGTACAAGTACGTCTGTCTCAAGCCATTGAATTATTCTGTCTTCCTCAGTTCCATGTTCACTGCACCACAATGCACATCCGTCAAGAAACTCTTTCAGCACCTGGTATTCCCAAGCTGTCACCCATCTAAGTACTGACCAGGATCAATGTTGCTTAACTTCGGTGATCAGACGGAAACAAGTGTATTCAATGTGATATGAATGACCATAAACAAATTTTATTTTAATCAAATATTTGCTACGTATCCTTTTAGAAGTCCTAGTACCCTCTCTTGTGCTTCCATAGAGTTTATTAATTTGAATGTATCTACTTTTACTATATCAATACCTAACAATCCGTGGTCCTTCTCTCATGCGACTACCACCATTTGAATAATCTTAAACTGAGTATCTGTTTCAAACATGTCACAGAAGGTACCCAATGTTTTATTATTGTTCTGTCAAATTGTTTTAACTTTAAATCACTTTCTTTTAAATTGGATCAGCCTAGCTTGATCTAAAAATATTTTTGAGGCTAACCACAAGTTGACCCATTTTTTGGCATAATTCCTGATGCTTTCAAACATTTTAAAACTAATGATTCTGCAAGTTTAGCTTGCACCTGACATGAGTCTTCAGGTAATGCCTCCAATTCTTTGTCTTCACATTTTTCGGTGTGCTAGAGAGTTCTTTATCCTCAACATCAATATCATTATTTTTGAAGTGTCTAAACCAATCTCTGCACATTGTTTCTGACAGAGCATGGGAACTGTAAGTCTTAACAACAATTCTGTGTGCTTCAGCTGCAGATTTCTTTTGAATAAAGTAGTGCAGTAAAATTCCCTGCAAATACACTTTCTTTGATACAAAGTCCAAGATGTTTAACGCTATAAAAAACAAAGTCATTTACACTTTGGCAAAATGACATATACTGAATTTCAAGCTTGTTTATAGTACTTCCTTATAGATGTGTTAACATCTGAAACTACAGGCACAAGGTCCTTATATATATATATATATATATATTTTTTTTTTCTAAACATATACTGTTGAATATAAAAGACAATGAATGTCTATTATGTTTAATCATGAGCTGTTCTAAACGTATTTTGGCTTTAATTTCAATTGAAAATAAAGACAAAAATTCTCCAACATTTGGATAATTTTTTATTAATTTGGTTCTAAGCTTTCAGCTCACATGAGCCATCTTCAGAGAGATTATTAAGACAGAAATGAAATTAAAGCCAAAATACGACGTTAGAATGGCTCATGATTAAACGTAATGGACATTCATTGTCTCTTATATTTAACAGTATATGTTTAGAAAATTATTTGCTGCCTCGATACACGAAATATATATATATATATATATATATGAATGAAATAATAAACCAATAATTTTTGTTATTTAAGTCAGTCACAGTCAGTAAAGACAAAAAATAAATGTAACAATTTCTTGACATATTTCAAAAAATGAATGGTAGGGTCGGAAAACCTCAGAAAATGTAATAAACTGGGTTAAGGTTGGGAAAAAAAATGATCAAATCTAACAAATGGGGTGATTGGGAAATAATTTAATGTGAGTTTTTTAAACTATGACAATATTTTGAAGAAATGAAAGTAAAAATAAATGTCCATCAATGTCTGGTTTTCATTCAAGAAAATTTTCCCCATTAATGTGTTTAACCGAATCAAAAATATTTCAATGACGTCTTGCCGACATTACAGTATAAATATCCATTGATGGCTAACATACAAATAATACATACAAATGAAATAACGATACTTACATTATTTACATTATTCGGACTGTTGTCCTCATCTGTATCCATATTCACAATGTTTCATCCATCGTACGCACCGACCTTGTTCAGGTGATTGGAATTTCAAACTGAATCTTTTATTTTAATCACTGGGATATATTGTTGTTGTTCCATGAGCCATGCCACTTCCAGACATCTTATTTATCTCCTTTTAATTTAACTCTTCAAGCTTTTTGTTTACCACTAAATACTGAACTCACAACTCTTTGGGTCAAGTCATTGGATCTAACCAAAGCTTTTAACCCTCTAGGGCCATTCGTATCATATTTGATACAGTATTTCCCTATAAGGAAACATTTGGTATTTCCCTATAAGGAAACGTTTGGTATTCATTGACTGAGCAGTCATTACTGCTTTCATTTGAAATTTATAAAATATTTCTCTTAAAAAATTTTTCAGGAAAATATTTCTTTCAAGGCTTGTTTTCATACTGTATCAAATATGATATGAATGGCCCTAGAGGGTTAAAAGCATTGGTTAGATTCAGTGACTTGACCCAGTCAAATCTTGTGACTTGACACTTTTCAAAGTTTTAGTTAGATCTATCAGTTTCCCTTTCTCACAAAATTTTTTTGTTGAGACAAAAATACTTACCCTTGTAGAATATGAAAAAAGTAGCACTTTGGAATGGTTCTGATGTAAGATGGTCAATAATTCCACTAAAACCTAGAAAAGAAACCAGGAAAAAAATTATATTTTCAAGCACATAACAAAGAAATGAATGTTGACAATATGGTAGGCAAAATTTGGATGGCTATAGCCAGACATTTTTAAGAGAATGCCTGAATTCAAACATGTGTCTTTTTCTTTTATGTGCTGTGTCTCTTCAGAACATAGTCGATCATGACACTCCACATCTTCCTGTCCATTGTAGCTCTTAATATATCTTGTTTTGTTATTTCTCCCAAACCCTGCTCTGCCATCCATTTGGTTAAGCTCATCAAGTATATCACAAGCTGTTTTCCCCTGTCTGTTTCCTTCTATCTGCCCTGTGAATATCAGATTCTCCAAGGCTTCCTTCCTCATTATGTGTTCTAGAAACTTTTGCTGTTTTTTCTTGATGTTAAGTATAAGTTTCTTTTTGTTTTCATTCTCTCCAAAACCTTGTTGCTCATATGTTTGGTTCATAGTATCCTCAGCATCCTTCTGTAGAACCACATTTCTGTTCCTTCAAGTCTCTTTTTCATCTTTAAGATTGTCCAGCATTTGCTGACATATAGGAGGATAGATATCACATATCCATTTCCATTTTTTTTTTTTATCATTTCATCCCTAGCAAGGCAGAACCACCATTTGAGTGCAGGGGGTTACAGTGAGGGGAAAAAAACAGGGTATGGGGGTGTCAAAAAAAAGGATAAAAGATGGATGGGATTCAAGGAGATAGAAGATGGCAATTGACATGGCATTTAAATTTTTGGAGATTGTAGTGATTAGGGATGTAAGTAAACAGAAGGGATTTTCACAGGTGGGAAGTGTGCGAGAAAAGAAGCTATTGGAGTAGAAGAGTTGGTTACATTTAAGTATTTCAAGGATAAAAGGATTGGACCTGGATGCCAATCTAGTAGCATGCTTAAACTCACGTGGATGGGGCACCAGGGGAAAAAATTCTTCAGAGCAGTTGCCATGAAAATATTTGAAGACCATCTTATCTAATCTAAATCTATCTAAACTTATTTATAAATAGAACTTTGTCTTAGTGTGTATGTGTGTGTGTGTGTGTGTGTGTGTGTGTGTGTGTGTGTGTGTGCCTGTTACCTATAAACTCCAAAACGGCTGAACCAATTTTCTTGAAAATTTACACAGTTCTACTATAAGCGTCTGCAAGTGTTTTTAGCTAGGTTTTGTGTCGAGGTACCCTCGATAAATATCGAAAATCGATAATAAAAAAAAATCAGGTTATAGAAGGAGTGGTCCGATTTTAATCAAATTTCATACGCTCATAGACAAAGACATAAGAAACGATATTCAGAAGTTTCAAGGTTGCAGTTCTTACAATAGTGCAGAAAATCGATTATATATATATATATATATATATATATATATATATATATAAAAGGCAAGATGTTTGTATGTGTGTCTGTTTATCTGTCTGTATGTCCTTTATACAAATCCGCAATTTTTATCCGATTCTCACCAAACTTCACACAAATATTCTTTAGTCTAAGTCTGAGCTCCAGGACCATGGATTAGTTCTAAAGCTTTCATTACACCCAAGCAATGCCGGGCTATACTGCTAGTTTGCAAATATAATAAAAATTAAACAATCAGGTCGTGTTTGTTGAATTTAATAAAATTTGTTAGAATGAATTCTTCTTACATACCATATGTGCATGCAAAAATTTAGATATAAATGAAATCTATCTATAAAGACAATATAAACAACAGAGAAAAGGATAACTTTTCTTTACCAGTATGTCTCACTCCAGGTATAACATTATCAACGTAGAAAATTAAATTTATATTTCGAAAGAATTAACGGATTTATGCTTAATCCAATATTTTTTGTTGTAACCCTAAAAGGTTACTGCATGAGTAATCACCAAAATGGAGATTGGGAATAATAGTATATCAACATGTACAAGACTCACAGGCTGCATAAAAATAGCTACATTGATCGTGAACTGCTAGTCAGTATAATCACTCTACTCTACCACAATAGTGTCCACATATTTAAGAGGATAAGAACATCTCATTTTTATATATAGCTAGGTATACAATAGATAGATAATATTTGAAATTAATAACATATTGGATTTTTATTCCATCCATACCAACCATATATATATTTTCCATTTGTAAACGAGTTATTACCCAACCTAGATGGCCTGAAGACACCTCGTGGTAGAAACCTAGGCCGTGTAATAACTCGTTCACAAATGGAAGAATATTCCAAAGTTCTACAATATAATTGTATTGAACACTTTTTAATACAAATGTGCACTGGTCTAATTTTATTATGAACAAAAACTAAGTAATTAAACAATCAATATATATATATATATAGACAGATAGATAGATTAGCCATCCACATACAAGCCTGTTTCGCTGTATCACAGCTCATCAGTGTGGCTAGACATCCACATGCTTCTGGCTTGGATTTAAACTCGACCGATTCAGTGTCATTCGGAGTCACTAACCCCTAATCCATAGGCACATGGAATCAGAGAAGAGAAATTGTAGCATATTATATATAAGCGGTGTATACACATGCCAGTTATCGAAAGAACTCAATTTATTGCTGATGAGTTATGCGTAAATCCCAAAAGTGGGGACAGTTTTTAAAGTTCTCCTCTCTCGAGAGCTCAATCATAATGAGAACAGATAGATAGATAGATAGATATCTACCTCATCTCCCGCTCCTCGTGTTAAATAGTAGGACTTGCAGAAGCCCTGGTAAAAAGTGTGAATCCTTCTTCTTCCAAGTCAGTCAGTCAATTAAGTGCTATACATGATACACACTTGGGTGATCATGTCTCGAAAGAGACATGACTAACTGGGCAGAAGATTATCCCACAGTAGGTTTCCATTACTTCCTGTGCTAGACTGGTTGCCAGTCAAGGATATAGAACTCAATTTGTCCTTTATTTAACCCATAACTGGAGGAAAGAGACAGATTAATACCTTTACCAAGGGTATTTGTGTGTAAGTGAATGCAAAGAATTCAACTGAAATTTGAACTCAGCTCCCCAATTTCTCATTTTGAGCCAATATCCACTGCACCACAACACACATCCAAGTACAGGTGCAAATAATAGGTCAGACTGGGTACTTTTGCAGCCTACCTAGGTGATGGAAAACTGAGTTCAGCTCATGCCTTCCTGGGGGAAGAGTTGTGTTTATGTTGTCACCCTAAAAGGTTACTGCTGAGTAATCACCAAAATGGAGGTTGGGAATAATAGTATATCAACAAATACAAGATACTCATGCTGCGTGAAGTAGATACCCTGCTAGTGAACTGCTAGTCAGTATAATCACTCTACTCTCCCCTTTACTCCAGTAGTGTCCATGTATTTAAGAGGATAGGGACATACCATTACTGTATATAGGTAGGTATGCAACATTTTTATTTCTCCAAACTTTATTATAGTAGATACTCGTATTTAAAATAGATGCCCTATTTTTAATTTTACTTTATACTGCATGTATTACATCACTTGAGGAATTTCAGCAACAGCAACAACTAAAATGAATGGCAGACATAACTCGAAGAGAAAATAGCATAATTGAGATGTTGACATATCACACTTTATCAAATAAAGATTCATGATAGAATCCTCATCAGTATTAGAAAGAATGATAATACTTCATGAATTTAAGAAACTAAAGAATTGTTTAATAGAAAGATGTCAGAATTTTCAGATGATCATAGTTCTTGCTGCTCATTCAATGAACACTAAATGTTTCCTTATAAGGAAAGAGCTAATATTATTACCATTAGATATGAGGAGAACAGGTACTACACTTTGGACCCAACCTAATAAACAGGGAGGGGAAAAAGGTCAAATTGAATAGCACTGGCTGATCGGTCAATGAAATTGTTAATAGTATCATTAAAAGTAGATACGATGGCAACTGACACATGATTTGATCCCAACCAGATGTTGATGGATCAAAGTAAAGCATAACTCAAATAACACTGGATGCTTGTTTAATGAATGCACAACGTTTCCTTAGAAAGAAACGGCTAATATTACTATTACCATTAGAGGGATTGGAATCCCTGGGACCGTGTACCTTGTCTCATCTAAAAATAGGGAAAGAATGGATCTCTTTGATCCCGGCCTGATGGCTAGGGAGCGAAGAAAAGCATAACAATTACCTTAAAATGCTTAGACACATAATTCTCTCTCGCACTCATGTCATTTTACATATTTGTAAGTGTTCTTGTAAGTGTTCTTGTAAGTGTTCTTGTAAGAATGAGCTTCACCAGATAACAGAAGCCACATCACTTGAGGAATTTCAGCAACAGCAACAACTAAAATGAATAGCATTTACAACTCAAAAAAAAAAAAATAACATAATCAAGATGTTGACATCTCACACTTTATCAAATAAAGGTTCATAATGGAATCTTCATCAGTATTAGAAAGAATGATAACACTTCATGAACTTAAACCTATTGTCCTGAAGAATTGTTTAACAGAAAGCTGTCAGAATTTTCAGCTGATAATAGTACTTGCTGCTCGTTCAATGAACATTGAATGTTTCCTTATAAGGAAACTGTCAATATTATAATTACCATCATATATGAGTAGAACAGATACTACACTTTGAACATAACCTGAGACAGGGAGGGAAAAAAGGTCAAATTGAGTAATAATGTCTGATCATTCAATGAATGTCAAATGTTTTCTTATAAGGAAACAGCTAATATTACCATTAGAGATGAGGAGAACAGATACTCCACATTGATCTCAGCTCAATGGCCGGAGACGGAAGAAAAGCATAACTTTAGTAACACTGGCTGCTCAGTCAATGAATGCTAAATGTTTCCACATAAGGAGTTTAAGTTTTGTTTCATGGCATATCAACGTCTGTGGGTTATTTAGTGCCAAAAAAGGTAGGATTTTAAGATACTGTTTTTTTAATGTTTGGTGTAAGTGAAAAGGTTGATTTGTCAGATTTTGATGAAATTTTTTTTATTATTATTATTATTTTTATGTTTTTATTTTAGAAAACTAAAGATGTCTTCCAGTTTTATATTCAAAAATGTATTGCTGGTAATTCTTTTTCTTCAAAAATGTATATATTTCTATAAAACTGTATTTTTATGTATATATTTCTGTAAAACTGTATTTTTATGTATATATTTCTGTAAAACTGTATTTTTATGTATATTTTTCTATAAAAGTGTATTTTTATGTATATAATTCTATAAAAGTGTATTTTTATACTTTCATAGTGTTTTGACCCCAGTTTAGAGGTTAACTATTTGCCCATAGCTGGGACCCTAACAAGTGCTACCACTCCATGTCAGGGTGGATCTGGGAACAACAGCAATTAAGAAATTGTTCCATGCTCCTCACAACCTCCCAATCAGAGGCCTTGCTGCCGGATGCAGTTTACCATCATGCCCAGGACCATCCACATAAGGAAATGACTAATATTATTGTTACTATTTTTAATAGTTCTGTTGAGATGGTTCCATTGTTTATGATATCCACTTTCCTTTTAAATGAACAAATAAAAAAATGAACAACTTACCTTCATTTTACAACAATATTTGGGATCAGAGAGCGTGCTAAATGCAGCTTTCTGTGTCAGCTGCAAGAAGTGTGGGTGTTTCTCAAAAACCTTATTGCAGACATCCACAGCTGCCTGATTCTGGGCGGAACTAGCTTTGCTATCAGGAGCCAGCAAAGCCACATGGTTGGACACTTTCAACAGGAGATGCAGATACTGGAACATCACAGATTTAAGAGGCTTGCCAGTGGAACTTTTCTACAAAGAAAAATCAATATTAATATCAATTATTAATACTAACAATGTTTCGGTTGTTTTACCCATAGGCCTTCTTCGGGTGTCTATTTTTATGCTTGGTCACCTGGGAATTTTAAATTGAATTTTTTCATGATTTGCTTTGGTATACTACTGTTTAATCCATTGTACTCTCTGGCTGACTTCAGATGTCTGTGGCCATATTCTTAGAATTTTGAACTGAAAACTTTATTCAATTTATAGGGATAGATTGTTCTCAGTTAATTTTCCATGCATAAGGAATATTTCATAGAAGTTAATGTTTATTAGGTTACTGTTGTGTCATTTGTTCAGTTCTACCACTGAATCAAAGAACCATATAAATTTTAATAAATGCTAGTGATGAAATTCTGGGGCCTTAAACCTCAGTCTGTCTGAAAGTGGAAGCCACTGTCTAGGGCTAGTGATGAAAGAAGAAGTCTTCAAGTAATGTGATAGGAGAAAGAAAGAAGAATGGTTCTTTGAAATTGGCACTTATACAACCAGTGTCATCTGATCCTTGCAGGGGAAGTGATTGGTTCTTTTTTAGCCATTCAGCATCTTTGTTTTATTCTGTGCTGGCTTAATCTTATTTTATGATTCTAAATTTCAGTATCTCAGATTTAATCCAACTGATCTGGTACCCCACCCCAAAACATAAATTGGTCGAACATGTGAACCATCAGAATCACTGAATCTTTGGGGAGGAAAAGTGGCTAATCCTATTCAATACTGTGAAAATCAAACTAGTAATGTTCCATCATCACCAAGCAGACCAAGAACTTTTACTGATTGTAATGAGTGGGTTTTCTCTCATGTAGGTCCTATACTTATAGGTGCCTAATGGGATGTAAACTCAACCCAGACCTCAAGTGAAACCAGTACATACGATGCATTGATAAAGATGCTGGAGAAATGGTTGGTTCTTTGTACTGCTCCAATAAATACCTGATATCTTCAGCCATCTTCTACCTTTACAAGAGCCAGATCATACCAAAAATAGAGTACTGCTACCAGGAGCTGCCTGGTCTTTACTTTTTAGTCTTGATATTAACTTCTTCAATTCTAGGGTAAACTGTTCTTTATTCTATGTATCCTTATAATATGCATGTCTTGCTCTCTTCCTGTATGTTCTTGCAACAACTGCATTTAGTAACATTCTATCTTCAGTGGCTCTTGGGCCTTGTATTAAGCAAACAACAGTAAAAAAAAAAAAAAATAATAATAATTTTATGAGTCTATTCCAAAGATGAAACACTTCTAGGTCTCAAATCTTAAAATATTCAGTTAAACAAAAAAAGAGGAAAAGGTTCTTGATTCATTGCTGATAATGGGTAACAATTCCTAGCCATGCTTACCTTCCGACAACATTTGCCCTGGCTTTTGCGACTACCGCAAAAACAAGGATTCCCAGCGTTGATAGCATCTTGAAGATCAGGGTCTTGAAGAATCGTTTGGTATACACTTACTTGAAAATCTGTTAATTTGCAGAAAACCACATTGTCATCTGGTATGAAAAGATGAAAAAGAAAAAAAAATTAATAACAGAACAGTAAGACTTATCTCAATATCATTGCAGTTTTATCTGAAATGTATATTCAAGCATCTGCTGCCATATGCTAACTGAAGACTATATCTTATTAATACTGCTATTGGTAACATGTAACCCAGTAAAGTATGACTCCACAAACAAGTAATTAGTGTCTAAACAAGCTACCCCACTAGCTTTTCCACTGATGAGGAGGCCAGCATGTCAGTCTACAGGATGAAAAGAAACTGTCAAAGGGTAGATTGGTTTCTCAAAAGAGCCCAAAATTAATCGCAGTACCTAGTAAATTATCCTTAATGAAACTTTTGCTGCCTAAATACGCAATTACACAGGCATACAGAAAAGCAATGGGTAGTTTTATTTTTCCTCTGGGCAGCTTCTTGTTTCCATCCTTTCCAAAACCTCATTACTCACATGCTCGATCCAAGATATCCGCAGAATCCTTCTGCAAAACCACATTTCAGTTGCTTCAAGTTTTTCCTTCATCTTCGATGATATTGTCCAGCATTCACTGCCATATTGAAGAACCGATATCACATAGCAATCCAGTACTCTCTTCTTTGTTTCTTGCAAAATTGTCCTTTTTCATAATACTTTACTCAACTTCTGGAATGCTTCCTTCGCCATGCCAATTCACCTTTGGATCTCCGTGTCGCACTTTCTGTCTTCTGTTAGAACACTTCCCATTTATTATAAACTATTTCTACACCAGATTATAACAGGATGACTACCAACAGCTTTCAAGCAAACTTCTTCTATGTTCTCGGTTCTTTCAGGATGTAGGTGATCATGGCTTTCCACGTCTCCCTATCCTTGGTGGCTCTTAGCATGCTTTTTCCTGTTACACCATGCAACCCTCATTCCATCATCCACCAGATTAGGTCCTTCAAATATGTTATCCGCTGTTTTCCTCTGTTTCTTATTCCCTCTATCTGACCTGTTAGTATCAAGTTCTCCAAGCCCTCCTTCCTCATTGCATGTCCCAGGAACTTCATCTGTCTCTTCCTGATGCTCAGTATTAATTTCCTTTTCATTTCCATCCTTTCAAAAACCTTATCATTGCTCACATGCTCTGTCCAATATATCCGCAGCATCCTTCTGTAGAACCACATTTCAGTTGTTTCAAGTTTTTCCTTCATCTTCGATGATATTGTCCAACATTCACTGCCATATTGAAGAACCAATATCACATAGCAATGCAGAACTCTCTTCTTTGTTTCTAGACCTTCCAAAAAACGGAAGAAGGTATTAAGAAACGGACAGAAATAAAAAGAATAGGCATCACAGATAAGTTAGATATGAATAAAATAAGAGAAATGACAGGACAAAAGAAAAAATGGCCATTGACAGGATGCATAATACTAAAAGAGAGAATGATGATAATATATTAAAAAAATATTAATTCATTTTGAAATGGACCTATTTGGGCATGCAAAATTTTATACCGCCCTACCACAACTGGTAGTTGTATTTCTCCCCTAGGCAGCTGACTTTTCCTCTGACTGTAGGCTAAGTGTCGATGAGATCGGGTACCACACATTGCCGTAATCAGACGCGAGTCAGACGCCTAGCCGACCACCACTCACCGCCGTGATCAGACGCTCAGCAGCCGGCTACGTGGTACCCAGGCAATGTTGTTCATTGTAGGCTAAGTGTCAATGAGATCGGGGTACCAAACGTTGGCGTGATTAGACGCTAGTCATACGCGTAGCCGACCACCACTTTTGGTTTGTAACTAACTCCCAAACCAAAATAGTAACAATTCAACATCTCCGAGCAGACTCAGAATATTTGCTTATCATGAGTGGTTGTTCTCTCAATGAGGCAAGAGTATTAAAGTGCTATGCAATGTCGGTCCTTCTCTATAACAGTGAATGGACAACATTGACGTGACTGCTGTGTAAGTTACACCTCAAGTTGTCTATTTTGCAGAGAACCGTGCATTCTTTGTTCCTATAGTTAAGGGTCCTTTCTTTCTTGTTGCTAGTCAGTCTTCACTTTCTAGCGTTGATATACTTCAGAAGAGTCTTCATAACTTCTTTGGTAATGAATCATTTACATTCCCTTCATATTTTATTAGTAAGAAGGAAGTAACACATCACTCAATAAATCCTGGGTCTAACTAATAAAACAACAACTTTTAGGCAAAATTTGACTCTATTCATCAACATAGTCTCCTTCTAGGGTGATACACTGATTCCAACACTTCTCTAACAATTCGATACCTTTTTTGTAGAACGATTTGTCATTGGCCTCAAAATATGACTCAGTTTCAAATATCACGTCTTCATTGGAGCCAAATCTCTTTACCTGGAGCATTCTTTTGAGGTCTGCAAACAGCCAGTAGTCGCTGGGGGCCAGATCTGGAGAATAGGGTGGATGCAGAAGCAATTCAAAGAGCAATTCATGTAATTTTGCCATCATTGCAATCGACTTGTGACACAGTGCATTGTCTTGGTGAAAGATCACTTTTTCTTTTTCATTTGTAGCCATTTTTTGGCGATTTCTTTCTTCAAACGCACCAATAATGCTATATAATATTTGCTATTGATAGTTCTTCTTTTCTCAAGGTAATCGTTGAACAAAATAGCTTGCAAATCCCAAAATATGGCAGTTAAAAATTTGCATGCTGATGTTTGTGTCTTTGTTCGATTTTGTTGGCTTTCACCTGCTGCTGTCCACTCAGCTGAATGCTGATTTGACTCTGGAAAGAAGTGATGGATCCATGTTTCATCCATTGTCAAATATTTATGCAAAAACTCCTTGTTGCATTGAAACAGTTGCAAACAACACTCTTAATCATCGGTGCATTGTTGTTTTTGATTGACTTTGAGCAAACGTGGCACCCATTTTGAACATAGCTTTCTCATTGAGAAATGTTCATGCAAAATGGTGAACACACTGCCTTCTGATATGTTTAGCTCCTCTGATATCTCTTGCAACTTCAATTTATGATTAACCAAAACGAGTTTGTGGATTTTTTGGTGTTTTCCAGGACAACTGCCATTTTTGGGCGACCGGAGCATTCAGCATCATTTGTGTCTGTACAACTGCATTTAAATTCAGCATGCCACCTCTTAACTGTTGTTTCTGACAGAGCAGAGTCCGAATAACACTTATCAAGCCACTGCTTTGCTTGAACAGAATTTATTTTTCCAATCAGAAAGCAATACTTTATCAACACACGAAATTCAGATTTTTCTATTGTTTTGAAAATTTGCAACAGTAGCTTCACTTAAATAACTAATTTGTAAACTAATAATCCGATTAGGCCTAAATTTCATCACATGCTATTTGAAGGTTAGTACTTCATAAAAATCATATGGATTTTTTATTAGTGGTGCCATCTATATGTCAGGCTTGAGACTTATTGAGTGATGTGTTACCTGAGAGGATGCTTCCCTGATCACTACAATCTTAACCTCTTTTAGTTTAGAGCTAACTAAGCTATCTTTCCTAAATATTCTCTTAAGCTGCACTCCTTCCCTCCTCTTCTTATATGCATCGACCTCAATTAGTAACTCTCTATTTTGTGTGGCTCTTGAGCTTTGTATCAGGTGAACAACTGATAAAAAAAAGGTTAAAGTCAAAAGATAATAGCAACAATTATATAATTTTGGATAAAAGGTATAAACAAACAACAAACGAAAATGAAAGATGAGGCAAAAATTAGTAACAAGAAGTCTTTAATTTCTGGGATGAGGAGTTATTATTTATACTATTTACATTCAGACTACTGTCCTCATCTTCGTTGATTTTTACATAATGTTTCGGCTGTTGTCCCTTCCAGTCTTCATCCAGTGTAAATTTGGTGTAAATTGATATATGTAAACTATGGAGATTTCTGATGAAGGCCAGAGGGTACAATGGCTGAAACATGATAACAACAAAAATGAGAACAATAGTTAGAATATAAATAGTGTAAATGAAGTTGTTTTAAATAAAAATATCATAGAAAGAAACATGAAATTGCTTTTTCCCTCTGAAAATACAATTTGTAGAATGGCAACAAATAAACAAGATTTACTTATGAAATTAAAAACAGCCAGTCAGTTAAGTGCCACACATGATACACACTTGGGTGATCATGTCTCTTTCCATCCATGACTGACTTGGCAGAAGATTTTCCTGCAGTAGGTTGCCATTTCTTTCTGCAGTAGACTAGTTGCCAACCAAGGCTAAAGAACCCAATCTGTTCTGCTGTTCAACCCATAGCTGGAGTGAGAAGAGATGGATTCACACTTTTCCCAATAGTATTTGCATCTAGATGAATGCAAAGAATTCAACTGAAATTCAAACTTGGCTCTCTGATTTCTCATTCCGAGCCAATATCCACTGCACCACAACACACATCCCAACAGCACCAGATATTTGCTTACCAAATTAAAAACCATAGCATAGCATAAGATTTAAGGACTAGAGTGAAAGCTAACTTTACCTTTTTTGGGAAGTTGATCAGAAATCAAGTTCTTGGTTCGACGAATCATGATTTTGTTTCTAATCTCAGAAAACATTTGTTTACCTGAAATGCCAAAATAAAATAAAATAAATAAATCAGTTAAGTGAGTTGATACCTACTAGTCATAAGTACAATCCTTGGGCTGGGTGAAAAAATTTTGTACACCATTTGATCATTGAAAGATAGGGAAATTAAGAAGTTGTAGGGTTGGTGTGCATTTTAGGTGAAGTTTTGCATTTACTATGCAAACAAAGAAGATAGAAGCTTACAAAAAATTGAATTTCTACAATGAATGTTTATTCTTTTTATGGTTACTGTAATGAAACAAAGTTTCAAGTGTCTCTTGGGTATGTCTATTCTCATTCTGGTCCGGAAGTTAGGGCATGTATTAGTATCGTATTCATAGTCAAGCTCAAGTAAGACTTGCACAGAGTTGGAACAACCAAAGAAAAGTTTGTATTTACTTTATCACATGTTTATAGAATGTTCGTTTTCTTTTTCTTAGCCCAGAAGTCAGTATAAATATTGTTACTATTGTTGTGCTCAAGTCGGCCTTGCACAGAGTTGGAACAACCAAAGAGAAATTCATAGATTAAGGTTTTTCGGAAAAAACATATGAGTACAATGCATTTGAAAATGAGAAGAGAGTTTCAGTTTACTAGGGAAACTAACATTCCCCAGTGGGGACATAATTACCTCATGATTCACATCATGGGGTAAAGAGGAGAAAGAGAGTGAGAGAGAAAACATTTGCTTTTTTATAGGCTTCAACAACATCACCTAATGACGTCTTTTGACACCAGGTGTGGTAATCCTATTTCTGGTTCCTTTACTTTTGAAATTGTGGGAAAATGTACACTACCAGCCATAATTATTAGACCACCCCAGTTTTTTAAAAGAAATGGTGTATTTCATATTATTTTTAGTATTTATTGCGAAGTGGATAATTCTAAATGAAAATAGAATTGTTCTTTTGTTTTTATTACTTTGCAAAATTTTACAAGTTTGAATGATTGCAATATTCCTTCAGATATTAAATAAAGGATTCAATTCAAAATGGTTACATGGTTCAAGAAATGAAAAAGTATAACATTTTTTGGTAGATGAAGAGGCAAGTTTTACAGGTACATTTTTCTTTTTTTTTTGGTGGGGTGTTTTTACAATTACTAAGATGAATTACTCCAGACTTGGATGTTGGCTTTCTATGCATAATACCAACACATTAGATCCTGTGTAATAAAGTAACAAGGTTGAATACAAGGATGGATAAATGGGTCTTTAACCGACACAGTTATGAGCTAAATTTTTATCTAGAATTTTCACTGTATCATGTTCTTTACATCTGATTAGTTGTAACATCTTTGATTAAGTGCATTAACAAAGAAGATTTTTCAGTGGATTTAATGGGGTCTCTAAACATTGGCAGCAAAACAGTAACAACTTATCCCCATAGATAAAGAGGATACAGCAGCAGAAATGTTGTGATAGCAAAAATAAATAAGATGGTGATAGTTTTTGTGTAAATACAAAGCTCAAGAGCCACACAAGATAGAGAGTTACTAATTGAGGTTGATGCATATAAGAAGCGGAGGGAAGGAGTGCAGCTTAAGAGGATATTTAGGAAAGATATTAGTTAGCTCTAGACTAAAAGAGGCTAAGATTGTAGTGATCAGGGAAGCATTCTCTCAGGTAACACATCACTCAATAAGTCTCAAGCCTGACATATAGATGGCACCACTAATAAAAAATCCATATGATTTTTATGAAGTATTAACCTTCAAATAGCACATGACAAAATTTGGGCCCAATCGGATTATTAGTTTACAAATTACAGTTATTTAAGTGAGCTACTGTTGCAAATTTTCAAAACAATAGAAAAATCTGAATTTCGTGTGTTGATAAAGTATTGCTTTCTGATGGGAAAAATAAATTCTATTCAAGCAAAGCAATGGCTTGATAAGTGTTATTCGGACTCTGCTCTGTCAGAAACAACAGTTAAGAGTTGGTATGCTGAATTTAAATGCAGTTGTACAGACACAAATGATGCTGAATGCTCCGGTCGCCCAAAAATGGCAGTTGTCCTGGAAAACACCAAAAAATCCACAAACTCGTTTTGGTTAATCATAAATTGAAGTTGCAAGAGATATCAGAGGAGCTAAACATATCAGAAGGCAGTGTGTTCACCATTTTGCATGAACAGTTCTCAATGAGAAAGCTGTGTTTAAAGTGAGTGCTACATTTGCTCAAAGTTGATAAAAAACAACAATGTGTCAACGATTTAGAGCATTGTTTGCAACTGTTTCAATGCAACAAGAAGTTTTTGCATAAATATGTAACAATGGGTAAAACGTGGATCAACCACTTCACTCTGGAGTCAAATCGGCAGCCAATTGAGTAGACAGCAGCAATTGAAAATCATGTAAAGCGACAAAAAATGCAAACATCAGCAGGCAAGGTTTTGCCCTCTGTATTTTAGAATGTACAAGGTATTTTGTTTATTGATTACCTTGAGAAAATTACATAGCATTATTGGTGTGCTTGAAGAAAAAAAATCACCAAAAATGGCCACAAATGAAAAAGAAAAAGTGATCTTTCACCAAGACAATTCACTGTGTCACAAGTCAATCGCAACGACGGCAAAACTGAATTGCTCTTTGAATTGCTTCCACATCCACCCTATTCTCCAGATATGGCCCCCAGCAACTGTTTGTTTTCAGACCTCAAAAGAATGCTCCAGATAAAGAGATCTGGCTCCACTGAAGAAGTGATATCGAAAACTGAGGGATATTTTGAGGCCAAAGACAAGTCGTTCTACAAAAAAGGCATCATTCTACAAAAAAGGCATCGAAGCTTTGGAATCACTGTATCACTCTATAAAAAAACTATGTTGATGAATAAAGTCAAATTTTGCCTAAAAGTTGTTGTCTTATTAGTTAGGCCCAGGATATATTGAGTGATGTGCTAGATAGTGAATTAGCTTTTATATGATTTGGAATTTACAATACTTCTTCTCCTAGACTGGTTGCGACACAAGTCTAGAGAGTCCAGTCCTCTCTGCTATTTAATTCACAGCAGAGAGAAGATGAGGTGAAATTTCCTCTTTCTTCTCTGATAACTCCTATATTACGTATCCAATATTTTTCGTTATGTGTCCAAAGAATTTAAAAATTGTTAAGTAGTTTTTTTTTTTGTTTTAAATTCAAGAAGCATGACTGACATGGCTGGCAAATGCACTTACATTTTCTAGCATTTGCAAGTTGGCGTTTGGTTGCATTGTGTTTTTGTCCTTGCTCAATGGGCAGGGTGTACTTTTCTTCGAACTCTGTTGAAGAACCAAGATATCCTGGACAAGCCCTGCAAATTAAAATGACAATATTTTTAAAAAAATCTGAAGCAATCATTAATTTTTATTTCAATTTCAGTTAGTTACAGGTAAATAAACTTGGAAAGTTTAATCTACCCTCTGCTATGGGTTAAATAGTAGAGCTTATAACTGGAAAAATCATTGTTATTCTCAAAACAGTGTTAATGCAATATTCTCTTAAAAAAAAAATATTATTTGATCTAAAATATGTTTCAGTTTTAAATAATCCACAATGGGCTGATAAACCATTAAAAAACAAATCGATCAAGCTGCAGAAAGATAGTGAAGTTGTCTTCCTTTGCCTTCTCCATGGATTGGAATTCAGAGTTCTTTGTATCCCTTTATCTAGCCAACTGATTGCCTGACAAAGCTAGAGAGCTCAGTATACTCTGCTATTTAAGATTGAACTTATAACTGGGAGGAAAAGAGACAAATTCTTGTCCTCCCCAAAGACATTGGGTGCAGTGGTTCCCAAACTTTTTTCTGTCATTTCCCCTACACCCAGTTCAACTATCCAGATT
Source organism: Ascarosepion bandense (assembly GCA_037127315.1). NCBI lineage: Eukaryota > Metazoa > Mollusca > Cephalopoda > Sepiida > Sepiidae > Ascarosepion > Ascarosepion bandense. Next base: position 88,908 of record JBBBDQ010029472.1, read on the forward strand.
TCCCCCTTCATGCGCATGAGAGAAAGAATAGTTAAAACACACAGAGACAATTTACTAATTTATTTTTCAAATGTACAAATATACTGATAAACTTATAGCTGTAGAGCAAAGTGGATAGAGAGCAGTTAGTAACAACTAAGCATAGCCATAGAGAGCGGTTAGTAACAAATAAAAGGACTTTTGTTTGCTCTTCTGCTTCAGAATTAAATTAGTGAGAAGGGTGATGCTGCTTCTTGTGCACCAGTGTATCAATATCAGAGCATCAAATAAAAGAACTTTTGTTTGCTCTTCTGCTTCAGAATTAAATTAGTGAGAAGGGTGATGCTGCTTCTTGTGCACCAGTGTATCAATATCAGAGCATCAAATAAAAGGACTTTTTGTTTGCTCTTCTGCTTCAGAATTAAATTAGTGAGAAGGGTGATGCTGCTTCTTGTGCACCAGTGTATCAATATCAGAGCATCAAATAAAAGGACTTTTGTTTGCTCTTCTGCTTCAGAATTAAATTAGTGAGAAGGGTGATGCTGCTTCTTGTGCACCAGTGTATCAATATCAGAGCATCAAATAAAAGAACTTTTGTTTGCTCTTCTGCTTCAGAATTAAATTAGTGAGAAGGGTGATGCTGCTTCTTGTGCACCAGTGTATCAATATCAGAGCTCATGTTTGAACGTGAACCGACTGGAAGTACATCATCGCCCATCTACAATTCTTTCTCTCTCTCTCTCTCTCTTTGACATGAGAAAATTCATCTGAGATTTTTTTTATTTAGTAGGTAGTGTAATTATTTCACCCCTGGTAGCTTGAAATTTTTCTCAGTTTAGGAATCGCTGCATTAGTGAAGAAGTGAACAGACTAGGCTAATATTTAAACTCAGCTCACAAATTTCACTTTCTTTAGTGATATTTCTTACCCTACAGACACATACTAATAACTTAATAACAACTTACCAATCTAAAATACACCATAATTCCATCATATTATTCTGAAGAGCAGTTCCTGTCAAGCCATACCGTCGTTTGCACACAATGCTCCTCAGAGCTTGGGTAGTTTGAGCTTTTAGACTCTGTAAATTAAAAATTAATTAGGAAATTCAGTTTAAACATTTATTTGTTTATAATAAGTGTTTTAAAACCTTTTATCCAATTTCACAAATTTACAAAAACGCATCTTTGTTTAAGTAAATTGACCAAAGAGTGTCTGATACACAGACTAACTCAAAGATCATTGCATCTTTGTTTAAGTAAATTGACCAAAGAGTGTCTGATACACAGACTAACTCAAAGATCATTGCATCTTTGTTTAAGTAAATTGACCAAAGAGTGTCTGATACACAGACTAACTCAAAGATCATTGCATCTTTGTTTAAGTAAATTGACCAAAGAGTGTCTGATACACAGACTAACTCAAAGATCATTGCATCTTTGTTTAAGTAAATTGACCAAAGAGTGTCTGATACACAGACTAACTCAAAGATCATTGCATCTTTGTTTAAGTAAATTGACCAAAGAGTGTCTGATACACAGACTAACTCAAAGATCATTGCATCTTTGTTTAAGTAAATTATATAAACTGTTTATTAATTATATTAATAAACATATAAATTAAGATATAATTTTATATTAATAAACATATAAATATTATATTATTTATTAATTATATTAACTGTTTATTAAAACAGAATTTTCCAGGTCAAAATTGTAATAATGACAAACATTTTCTGGAACTCAATTTCATGCCAAATCGAAAAGTAACTTTTTGGCCAACCCAATATAAAAAAAAAGGAAGGTTGGAATTTAAGATAGAAGTATCTTTGAAATGGATAAAAAAAAAGAAAAAATTAAAAAAAAAAAAAGAAAATTAGAAAGAAAAACAAAAAGATAAAAAAGACAAAAAGGATAAAAAACAAAGGAAAAGAAAAAGAACAGAAAGAAGAAAAAAGAGAAAGGAAAAGAACAAGAAAAGAAAGAAAAATAAAAAAGATAGAAAGAAAAAGTTAAAAGAAAAAGCTACAAAAGAAAAGGCAAAATAATAAAGAAAGAGAAAAGAAAGAAAAGGTAAAAAAAAGATAAAACATAAAAATAAAAAATGATGAAAATTAAAAAGAAAAGAGAAAAAGGAAGAAAAAAAGAAATAAAAATAAAAGATATAAAAAAGAAAGGAAATAAAGAATGAAAAATAAAAAAGGAAAGAAAGAAAGAAAAAAGGGGAAAAAGACAAAAAAGAGATTCATTTCTTTTCTCTCCTTATACTTACTTTAATTCTGTGGACTTCATCAACAATCACAGCAGCCCAATTCATCTTATTTAAATAGTCCTAAAATTTACAAAAGATCTGAATTAAATGAAATCAAAACAATTTTTTAAAGGGAATTTCACACTGACTGAAAAGATAAGCACAAACAGGAAAAGAATTCAAGAATAGCCGACCAGGAAGCAATTTTGTTAATTTAAACACAGAATTATAATCATATGTGAAGAGATAGAAGACTAAATTCAAAAACAGTTAACAATTCCCTCCAAAATAAAATATCATTTATAAACTAAAATAAAGCCATATATACAATTTAGAGATCTAAATCAAAATCTAAATCTAATCTAATCTATTTATAAATGGTCCAAAATGGCTGGACCGATTTTCTTGAAAATTTACACAGTTGTACTATAAGTATCTGCAAGTGTTCGTAGCTAAGTTTTGTGTCGAGGTACCCCCGATAAATATCGAAAATCGATAATCGAAAAAATCGGGTTATAGAAGGAGTGGTCTGATTTTAATCAAATTTGATACACTCATAAACAAAGACATAAGAACCGATATTCAGAAGTTTCAAGATTGCAGTTCTTACAATAGTGCAGAAAATTGATTATATATATATATATACATAAAAGGCAAGATGTTTGTGTGTCTGTCTTTTTATCTGCCTGTATGTCTATTTTTTTCAGCCCTCTTATTTTAGTTTTTGCTTTGGGTTTGGATCTAAGTAGGTATAATTTTAGTTCTTAGTCTCAGCCATGATACCATTTACTCAGAGGACTTATTTAGCCTTCAAAATTCAGTTTATGATGAATAAACTTATTTGATAGCGATACCAGGAAATCAAAATTTGACTTACATCCATTCATTTTTCTTTCAGTCTACGGTTTCGCTTTAACTGGAAACAACTATTGCTTTTTAGTCTTTCGTGCCAACATCCAAAGAGTCTGAGCTCCAGGATCACGGATTAGTTTTAAAGCTTTCATTACACTTGAGCAACGCCGGACTATACTGCTAGTTAGTGTATATATATATATTTGAAAAGATTCTTCACACAGTAGAATTTTATAATAGCAAGGAATAATAGGATTTTTGATGACATACTAAAAACTAAGACAAAAAAAACAACCGGTTTCACCCAGACCTTATCAAGTTTTTAATTTCTGGGATTTGTACTGCCTATATATATATAGGCAGTACAAACACAAGATAAGATTAGTAAATAATTCAGGAGGATCCTAGTAATATCGTTAAAATATTAAAACTGATCCAATAGAGAGCTCATTGCAAACCAATTCGATTTACAGAGCGGATATTTCTTTATTTATCTATAAATTCAGATAAAACTTAGTGGGGAAATAGCCATTTTCAACATGTCATTTTAAGACATGCATTCTCAACCCCATTTAAACAAAGAATGAGGAAAGGTTCTAATGCTGGAGACTTGGTCTAATAAAAGAAGGGGTTGTGGAATAATGGCTTTCATAGGGTTAAGCTAGAGGAATCTTAGTAGTAATTTCTTCCATGGTAGTGGGCGGTATGTGGCTTGACCATTGGGTTAGTAGTGGTAGGTAGGGGGAAGTTAACTGCTTAGCCAAATTTTTTTAAAAAACCTTATTGTGAATAAATGAAAGATTGAACAACACTCCACCCACGTCTATTGAACAGGTGAAGAGGCTCATCCCTTGTTTCCTGGTTAGGATGTGGTTTCCGGCTTTCTCTTTTCCTATCTTTTTACTTTTATGTAGCCCCCTGCGCATCAGTGGCGTTATTGCCTTGCTTGGGGTGATATGATTAAAAAAAAAAAAAAAAAATTACTGCAATTTATATTTATTTCTATGATGACATATACTAATGATCTCTCTACGTTTATTCAGAGATAGATGTAATCTATGTTTAACAGAAAAAATTAAAATGATTAAGGCTTTTACTGGGCGTATAGTGGGGGATCGGTTTTCTATTGTTATGAAGTAATAAACTGATCCCTCACTAATTACTACTTAATAATATAATACATTTCTTCCCCCTCTAGCTATGAGTCAAATAATAGGGCAGATTGGGTTCTTTAGCCTTAGCTGGCAACCAATCTACCACAGAAAGCAATGGCAACCTCCTGCAGGATAATCTTATGCCCAGTCAGTCATGTCTCGAAAGAGACATGATCACCCAAAGTGTGTATCACGTGTGGCACTTAACTGAGATTGTGCTTAGTGAAATGTGAGAAGTTGGGTAGGGGATGGATTTTGTCATCTAATGTTGAGTTTGAGGCAAATATCAAGGTGAAGAGATTTGATTTGTCTGTCAAGGAGGATGTGACCTTGAGGCCATCTATAATAGTGGGGACAGCTGCTTTGCCTCTGTTCAGAATTTGGTTAGTGATCTTCCAATTTATTTCTTTTCAACCTTGGCCTGGACAATTTGCTCGTAGCTGCACTTTGTGTTTTCCAGAACTCTCTTACAGCAAATGCGAGCAGTTTTGAAAGTTAGAGTGAGACAACACTGCTCTTTGCGATAGATTTTGAAGTAGTATTTCTGGTGAACTGTGGCTGCTAGAATTTTCTGGGTGGTAAAAAACACCCCATTTCAGAAAGGATCCATTCATAGATTAGAGCAGCAGTTTTGGTTTGTTTTGTTTTATGACATTTCAACCTCAAAGAGTTATTTAATGCTGACAAGATTTTTTACAATAGATTTGTATAAATAGAAAATGTATTCTTTATAAGAAATTTTGAAAAGCTTGAAAAGAATCTCCAATCCGTGGCAGACTGGAGTAAGAAAGGCTTGTGAATTTCAATGCGTCCAAAACAAAGCTGCTATCTATTAACCATCACAGACAATCACACCTACCCCCATTAGCATGGATCGGGCTAGTCCCCCTGAAAGCAAAACACTGTGTCACCTCAAGTGGAATGACTATATAAAATCCACAGCTAAATCTACTGCTAAAAAAGTCAGTACTCTGTGTAGGGCCAGGAAGTTTTTCCCGTCCAAAACAATCCTGAACATATATAAATCTACCATACGCCCATGCATTGAATACTGCTGCCATATCTGGTCAGGTGCTACTGCTATCCACCTAGATGTCCTTGACAAAATCCAACAAAGAATCTGTAATGTGATCGATCCTCACTTGGCAGCTTAGATACAATCACTCTCTCACCAGCGCAATGTGGCTTCCCTGTGTCTCTTCTACAAATACTTTCATGGCTTCTGCTCTGATGAACTTAGCTCACTGGTGCCCCATACATATATGAATTTACTCGAGTCACAAGATTAGCAACTAGGTCCCACCCTTTTACTGTGAAACCGAGAAAATGTAAACGCAAATTTTACTCCAGCAGCTTCTTTTCTCACACTTTCCGCCTGTGAAATTCCCTTTCATTTACTTGCTTCCCCAACAGCTACAATCTCCAAGAATTTAAATGTAAAGTCAATAGTCATCTACTATCTCACTAACTTGCATCCTCTCTCTCATGCTTCTTTCTTCTCATAAATTTCCTCCTATGTAAACCCCTGAAAAACAGTGGCAGTAAAATGCCTTGCTTGGGGTGATATGATTATACAAAAAAAAAAAAAATCAGTTTGTAGATCAGGTTTCATTGATGAACTTTTTTGTAAAGTGTGTTTTTGTCAAGAATTTGGTTTCATTGACACATTCTTTTCAAATACACATTTTTGTAGAGAAATTGATTTGTATTCATATGGTTTAGTTTATTTTGTTTTACAGCATATCAACCTCAAATGGGTTATTTAATGCTAACAAGGTTTTTTGGTCCTGGGCATGACAATAAACTGCATCCAGCAGCAAGGCCTCTAACTGAAAGGTTGTGAGAAGCATGGAACCACCTCTTAATTGCTGTTGTTCCCAGGTCCACCCTGACCCGGAGTGGTAGCACCTGTTAGGGTCCCAGCTATGGCAATTAGTTAACCCTCATAGTGGGGTCAAAACACTATGAAAGTATAAAAATAGGTTTTTTTTTAAAGAAAAATATACCAATAATACATTTTTGAAGGAAAAAAAAATTATTGGCAGCAAAACATTTTTGAATACAAAACTAGAAGACATTTCTAAAATAAAGAAGAATAAAAACAAACATTTTTTTATTAAAATCTGACTAAATCAACCTTTTCACTATAACCAAACATAAAAAAAAGAATACTTTAAAACCCCACCTTTTTGGCATTAAATAACCCACAGAGGTTGATATGTCATTAAACAAAACCCAAACAAGATTTTTAGGATAGGTTTGTATGAACCCAGAAAATTTCAGGTGTGACACTCCAAGTGTATTTGTCATATGTATCAAAAGGTAAACAAATGTAACAATTATAATGGAACAGAAATTGTATAAACTAAAATTTCTGTCCTACATTTATTGTATACAAATGACCCAATTACTTTTGGAAGACTGGTCAGAACAAAGTCCTGATCTCAATATAATTGAGCCATTGTGGTGGGAACTGAAAAAGCAAGTGCTCTAACAAAAACCATGCAATCTCCAAAAGCTTTCAGATTACCGCCAAAAAGAACGGGGAAAAATTCCCAGCGTGAATATCTGGACTATATCCCATTCGATGTCACATCAAATTGAAACAATTATTCCAGCCAAATTTGAATTTGAATTTTGTTTAACGGCATATCAACCTCTGTGGGTTATTGAATGCCAAAAAGGTAGGGTTTTAAGATATTTTTAAATTAATGTTTGATTATAGTGAGAAGGTTGATTTAGTCAGATTTTGAAGAAAAATTTATTAAAAATATTTTTTTTTATTTTAGAAAACTGAAAATGTCTTCTAGTTTTGTATTCAAAAATGTATTGCCGGTAATAATTTTTTATTTCAAGAATGTGTTATAGTAATAATTTTTCCCTCCAGAAAATTATTGTTGGTAATATTTTTCTTTCAAAAATGTATATTTTTCTATAGAAATCTATTTTTATGTATACATTTCTACAAAAGTCTTTCACAAAATGTACCAAGAAAAGCATTTCTGGTCCTTAAAGATCATAAAATGTACCAAGAAAAGCATTAACAAAAAGGTAGCAACATGTTTTCTGGCCCTTAAAGATCATAAAATGTACCAAGAAAAGCATTAACAAAAAGGTAGCAACATGTTTTCTGGCCCTTAAAGATCATAAAATGTACCAAGAAAAGCATTAACAAAAAGGTAGCAACATGTTTCCTGGCCCTTAAAGATCATAAAATGTACCAAGAAAAGCATTAACAAAAAGGTAGCAACATGTTTTCTGGCCCTTAAAGATCATAAAATGTACCAAGAAAAGCATTAACAAAAAGGTAGCAACATGTTTCCTGGCCCTTAAAGATCATAAAATGTACCAAGAAAAGCATTAACAAAAAGGTAGCAACAGGTTTTCTGGCCCTTAAAGATCATAAAATGTACCAAGAAAAGCATTAACAAAAAGGTAGCAACATGTTTTCTGGCCCTTAAAGATCATAAAATGTACCAAGAAAAGCATTAACAAAAAGGTAGCAACATGTTTTCTGGCCCTTAAAGATCATAAAATGTACCAAGAAAAGCATTAACAAAAAGGTAGCAACATGTTTCCTGGCCCTTAAAGATCATAAAATGTACCAAGAAAAGCATTAACAAAAAGGTAGCAACAGGTCTTCTGGCCCTTAAAGATCATAAAATGTACCAAGAAAAGCATTAACAAAAAGGTAGCAACATGTTTTCTGGCCCTTAAAGATCATAAAATGTACCAAGAAAAGCATTAACAAAAAGGTAGCAACATGTTTTCTGGTCCTTAAAGATCATAAAATGTACCAAGAAAAGCATTAACAAAAAGGTAGCAACATGTTTTCTGGCCCTTAAAGATCATAAAATGTACCAAGAAAAGCATTAACAAAAAGGTAGCAACATGTTTTCTGGCCCTTAAAGATCATAAAATGTACCAAGAAAAGCATTAACAAAAAGGTAGCAACATGTTTCCTGGCCCTTAAAGATCATAAAATGTACCAAGAAAAGCATTAACAAAAAGGTAGCAACATGTTTTCTGGCCCTTAAAGATCATAAAATGTACCAAGAAAAGCAAACTGCTAATCACTCTCTTTTTTGGGTTAAAATTATCAAAAGTAATTAATTTACTAACATGACTATTCTGAATATTAATGTAATGTATGAAATGTGTATGCAAATTTAATTATTATTATTATAATTTTTTGTTTTTTTAAATCAGTATCATCCCAAGAAAGTCAGTAAAGCCACTAAACGTTATGAGACAGAAGTTGTATTAATTAAAACTTCTGTGCCATGATAGTTGTTACATTTAGTGTCGGAAATGTATATGCAAATGTAATGACTTTGATGGGGAAAAGATTGGATTATGTTGCATTTCTCTTGAATACTGTGAACATGAAAGGGCCTGGAAAAAAGAGAGTTCGTTTGTGTCTGGCGTGCAAAGCAGTAATCTGTTCCAAAGAAAGAAAATAATAATAATACTCACCTCTGTCTTAATAATCCACCTTCAGCTCATTCTAAAGGAAAAAAGAGAGGAGGCCCTCGAGGGGAATTTTTATAGACCGAGGAAATGGATTATGGGTAGAGAAATGGATTATAAAACTGACCGACCAAGTTCACTCGATGAATTAGTGGCGTCAATTTCTTGGCGAGAAGCTGATGCAGAGAGCCGCAGTGAAAAGGTGGAAGGAGGAAAGTGGAGTAGGAAGAGGAAGAGGCGTAGCAAGAAGCCAGCTGGGAGAGCGTTGAATTGAAATCCAACGGTCTGCGGTTCGATCCCTGGTTCTGCACTCACTAGAAGAAAGTGTGCAACAAATACATTTAATAAAATGTCACTTCTTTAAAATTTAAACTGCCAAGGTGGATAGTAAGTTAGTTTTCAGATCAAGTCAGTCATTGCAGTTGTGCTTACCTTGTTATCACGAAATGTCTCAAATGTTGTTACAACTATTTCAAGTTTTTCTCGGCTCAAATCTTTCAAGCACTGCTGCTTATCACTTCCATGGAATTTACTGAAAACAAAAGTAGAAAATTTGAAAGCAAACGCAAATTTGAAGTACATAAACACAAGATCTAACCACCCCACAAGCATAATCAAGCACAAAATTTGTCAAACCAAACAATATTTGATGAAAAGAAAAAAAGATGAAGAAGATGCTCTAAGAAAATTTGGCTATAAGAACATTTTAGAATATAATTCCCAAACAAACTTGGCTTACGGCCATATCACGCTGAATACACCAGTTCTCGCTCGATCACCGAAGTTAAGCAACGTTGAGCCTGGTCAGTACTTAGATGAGAGACCGCTTTAGTTGGCAATAAATGACCTGCCGAGGTTGATATGCCATAAAACAAAAACAACCAACCAACCAACCAAACAAACAAACTTCTTGCTTTCCAGCATATTCGGAATCTTTTTCTATCATTTCTGTCTTTAAGAACTCTGGTAAAACTTCTGGTTCTTTGAATTATTGTCCAATTATTCTTTTAATTACTTTGTGGCAAAGTACTAGAGGCTCAAATCAACTTTGAATTGGTTAAGTATCAAACTTAACTTGATATGATGGGTTGCATTAGAATGCCTGTTTCAGTGTCTACTTAAAACAAACAAAGCAGGCATTCCAATGATCCATCATATCAGGAATTGATAGCATGTCTCACAAACTGGTGAAAACCATAAAAAAGATGTTCACACCTCTCCTTGGAGAAACATGCACACTTGAGCATACATACACACGCGCACACACACACACACACACACACACACTAAAAGTAGAACAAAATCAATCTTGCATCAATAAAAAGTGTGTAAATTATTTTTTAACTGATATGTAGAAATAATGAAAATGAGAAAATAAGTGGTCAATTACTGGTATCTCCTGATGAGTAGATGAAGCAATTGCAGGATTGCTACAAAACCCTGGATTCAAGATGATACCATCAATCAGCTAAGTGACAAATTTTATATTTCTATTAATCCTATATATGGGCCTCAGTATGATGATAAACTACACCTGGCAGCAAGACTTCTTAGTGGGAGGTTAGAGTTATTGAGGCACATGGAACCACCTCTTAATTGATGTTGTTCCCAGGTCTACCCTGACTTGGGGTGGTAGCAGCTGTCAGGGTCCCAGTTATGGGCAAATAGTGCCCTCCTCTTTAAAAAAAAAAACAAAATAACAAAACGAAAACAAACTGTTCTAAGTATGATGTTAAACTGCTTAGGCTGGGTAAGAGTCTTTAGCTTTGGATAGCAACTTACCTAAGAGAAGGAAATAAAAACCTCAACGCCTACTCTGTGTAGAAAAAGGTAGGCTAAACTTTCTAACCTTGGCAGCTAATCTTCTTAGAGATGGTGTGTCGATAAAAACACTGAGTTTCTAGTCTCCTAAACTGGTTGGTGTCAGTAAGGGCATACAGCTGTAAAACTTGATCCAATATTTCATGATGTTTCAATTATGGAGCCATCAAAAATGGAAATGGATAATGATGATGATGATGATGATGATGATTCATTTGCTTGATCTGGATAGCTAATTAGGTGACAATTAACACATCACTTAATAAATCCTGGAACAAACTAATAAAACAACAACTTTTAGGCAAAATTTGACTTTATTCATCAACATAGTCTCCTTCTAGGGTGATACACTTATTCCAATGCTTCTCTAATAATTTGATGCCTTTTTTATAGAATGATGTCTTTCACCCCAAAATACGCCCCAGTTTCCAATATTACTTCTTTATTGGTGCCAAATCTTTTTCCCTGGAGCATTTTTTTGAGGCCTTCAAACAGCCAGTAGTCGCTGGAGGCTGGATCTGGAGAATAGGGTCAATGCGGAAGCAATTCAGAGTGCAATTTATGTAGTTTTGTCATCATTACGATCAACCTGTAACACGGTGCATTGTCTTGGTGAAAGATCACTTTTTTCTTCTACATTTGTGGCTATTTTTTGTGATTTCTTCCTTCAAACGCACCAATAATGTTATATAATATTCGCTATTGATGGTTCTTTCTTTCTCAAGGTAATCAATGAGCAAAATACCTTGTGCATCCCAAAATACAGAGACCAAAACCTTGCCTACTGATGTTTGCATCTTTGGTCACTTTGGACAGTTTTCACCTGCTGCTGTCCACTTAGCTGACTGTCGATTTGACTCCAGAGTGAAGTGGTGAATCCATGTTTCATCCATTGAAACATATTTATGTATAAACTCCTTGTTGCATTGAAACAGTTGCAGATAACGCTCTAAACTGTTGATGTATTGTTGATTTTGATCGACTGTGAGAAAACATGGCACCCACTTTGAACACAGCTTTCTCATTGACAAATGTCCATGCAAAATAGTGAATACACTGTCTTCTGATATGTTCAACTCCTCTGATATCTTGCACAACTTCAATTTACAATGGGCCAAGTTTGTGGACTTTTTTCATGTTTTCAATAACAACTCAAAATTGCCAAACCAAAATTACAGTACAGTTCACTTCAGTCAGTCAGTTAAGTGCCATACGTGATACACGCTTGGGCGATCATGTCTCGAAAGAGACACAACTGACTGCACAGAAGATTATCCCGTAGTAGGTCGCCATTACTTTCTGCGGTAGATTGGTTACCCGCCAAGGCTATAGAACCCAATCTGTCCTGTTATTTAACCCATAAATGGAGGGAAGTGTTGGATTAATACCTTTCCCAAGGGTATTTGCACATAAGTGAATGCAAGGAATTCAACTGGAATTTGAACTCAACTCCCTGATTTCTCGTTCCAAGTTGATATCCACTGCACCACAGTTCACTTACCCAACAGAAAAATGACCCCAAGTGTCCAGTTCATCCAGCCAGTTGTATAATACGCAGCCTGGACCAATGACCAAAAATGGCTTATGCTCCAGCGATGGATCGATTTCGTCGGAGTATGATGACATCTGATCAATGAGAATAGCAAACAGTTAATAGACTTATACTCCAATTAAAATCTAATTAAAATTCAGCATATTTTAAATAATACCGTGATAGTTTTATTAATAAAAATATGTTAATATTATTATTTTAATATTATTATGTTTTTATGCTATAATAATATTATGTTAATATTAATTACAGTTATTATCTTATATTTATAATATAAATGAATAAATTTATAATAATTTAAATAATTATTTACTTAGCATAGTTTAGATGTAACACAAAGCTGAAACCATGAAGCACCCAGTGAGGGTTGAACTCGTTACTCAATCATAACTGATCTAGACAAGTTTGTTAAATATTACACTATGTGAAAGTGCTCATTAGAGTGGGTTACTAAGCATAGCTTATTTCTTACAAAAAAGGGACAAGCCTGCTAACTCTTACACCAGGGGTCGGCAACTCATTCATCCCCGTGGGCTGGATCGTGTTATAATGATGGGTCATGGGCCGGACAAAGGCCATTAATAAAAAATTAAGGAAAATTACATATGCAGACCCCTGTCAACCTAAATATTTAAAACAACAATGAAAATAAACATTGAGAAATCAGAAAAACAAAAGAAAATCTAAAATTAAAAAACACCTAACAAAAATGACTTTTCCTCAAGGAACGTCACAATACTTCAAAGTGAAAAAATGAACTGAAGTGAAATGGATGAAAATTATGACATGTAGATTTGAAACTTCTTGAAAATTGTACCACAAACGAACCACACACACACACACATCAATCAAAAACGAAACACATATACCCATACATACGAGTACAAATAGTTGCAAACATATACACTTATGTATGATAAGATAAGAATATAGCCCATTAAAGAATTCCAGCAACTTACATAGGGTAGGTGGCAGGGGTAAGTGATGGGGGGGGTCGCTGTTAGAGGAATTAAATAGAAAGCCGACTGAGACAACATTGTCCCTTTGAAGGTGTCCCTGCGTAATGTCTGTCACCAGTCGGTCAGTCAAATCGGCTCTCAATTTTTGTTTTATGTTTATTTTTTATTTTTTATGCAGAAATGGAGGTGATTGGGTTTTGATCATATTTTTGCGGTCATAGTATTCAAATTCAGTTGGGTGGATCAGAGGAAGATAACAGCAGGCCTTTTGTTGAATTCAAAAGCCTCGTCTCTCATGTTAAAAATAGAGTCATTAGTAATCAGGCTCATGGACTGATTAAAATGCCTTCATGGGCTGGATCCGGTTCGCGGGCCATAGGTTGCCAACCCTTGTCTTACACTATCAGTGACCAATTCATAATTTAAATATAATTAACGTTTTTATCAATTATAATAATAAAAATTAATTCAACAACATATCAGTTTCACTTATTTAAATCATTTTATTTTATTTAAATTTTTTTTAGTTAGCTCTAATTAAAATCTAATAGGTTCTGGGTATGACGATAAACTGTATCTGGCAGCAAGGCCTCTGATTGTGGGGTTGTGAGGAGCATAGAACCACCTCTTAATTGCTGTTGTTCTCAGGTCCACCCTGACCCAGAGTGGTAGCACCTGTGAGGGTTCCAGCTATGGGCAAATAGTTAACCCCCAAAACTGGGGTCAAAACGCTATGAAAGTATAAAAATAGACTTTTATAGAAAAATATATATTTTTGAAGGAAAAAAAAATTGCCATAATACATTTAAAAAAATATATTACCAGCAATACATTTTTGAATACAAAACTAGAAGACATCTTCAGTTTTCTAAAATACAAAAATAAAAATTAAAAGCAACTTCATCAAAATCTGACTAAATCAACCTTCTCGCTATAACCGAACATTAAACAAAATACCTTAAAACCCCACCTTTTTAGCATTAAATAACCCACAGAGGTGTTGATATGCCGTTAAACAAAATTCAAATTCAAACTCAAATTTAAAATATATATATATATATATACATCCAAATGAATAAGGAATTAGGAAGGAGAGCTTGCAGAATCTGATACTCACAAGGGAGATAGAGAGACAAGGGAAAACAATTCGTGACATACTTGATGAGCTGGTTCAAATGGACAACATAGCAGGGTTTGGGAGAAATACCAAGAGAAAAGGTATTAAGAGCTACAAGAAACAGGAAGAAGTGAAGGGCCCTGATCGCCTACATCTTGAAGGGACACAACACATAAAAGATGAAGACTAGATTTGCAGCCTGTTTTCATCATTTTAGAGTTGAAATTGTTTGATGTAATGTTAGTTCTAAAAATCTTATCTCAATTTTAAGTGTTTCTGCTTTATGGCCAGCAGATGAGATTTTTGAATTGGCCACTCACTTGACCAAAATTGAGTGGAGATACCTATTATATATACTGATCAAAAATTGAAAAGTTTAATACAAATTTTAGTGCCTTCATATTTTTTAAATAATTTTAAAAACTTTTTGTGTATATTTGAAGTTCTTTTTTGTATGATTTCTGTGTGTACATTAAAAGGTCATGTGCTTCATGGTTTCTTCCCTTTACAGAAAAAAAATTGTACAATTATGTCACTTGTGATCACCATTGACACTTAGCTTATCTCGCATCTGTCCATCGTAACATATCAAAATGTACAGAAATGGTCAGAAAGATCAACATTGCGTGATTAAGAATTAATTTTACTCTAAATTTCATGCTATAAATAACTGATACTTGTGCAAATCAGATTAATTTAACATTAAATTTGCTAATTTTTCAAACATAACATGTCACAAATGTATATTTTATTTTTGCAAGATTTTTAAATCCGAGAATTAACTTTAGTTTACAAATGTGTCGATCCCTCAAAAATGGCCATAATATATTTTTGATTTGGCCACTCACGTGACCAAAATTAATAAAAAAGACCAAGTAGGTAAAGGAAAGCAGTTGTGGTCAAGCAACAACAAATCGAACATTGGTTAGTTTTGGTTGCTGGTCAAAATTAAAAGACATGCTTGGAATTGAAGTATCCAGTTCTGGTCAGCTCTTGGCAGACAGCAGACTTTTTTGTCATGTGGTTAGAACCATCTCGTAACAGTTGTTGCTCCCAAGTCCATCTTGACGTGGGTGGTAGCACCTGTTAGGGTCCCAGCTATGGGTAAAATAGTGAACCACATGCAAAATTCAACAGTACCTTTTTTATAATAAAATGACCAGCAATACATTTTTATAGCAAAACGACAATGCAACACCAAAAAAAAAGAAAAAAACTTTTATAACAATATTACCAACAATACATTTTATGATCTACACATGATATATCTAAACATATTTTAATTTGAAAGCATAAAGTTATGGACAAAATATAAAGCATAAAATTGTATCTGTCTATACTTCTGAGGTGAGGTAGTATTGACACTATTTACATTGTTCGGACCATTGTCTTACTTTTTGCCGTCATGTTTACGACGTTTTGGCCATTGTATACACCAGCCTTATTCAGGAACATGGAATGAGAAATAAAGTTCGAAATACTCCAGCCTGATTCGGGAATATGGAATGAGGATGGTATACCCCAGTGATTGTAATAAAGGGTTCGGCTCAAAATTCCTAGCACCTGAAGAAGGCCAGAGCATACAACAGCCGAAATGTCGTACAAATGGTAACAAAGATGAGGACAATAGTCCAAATAATGTAAATACTGTAGAGTTCCACAAGTAAGAAAAAACTATTAGCATAGAACTTATGGTCACATCTAGAAATGTTAACAGTAAAATAATGAGACTTGCAATTAAATTTGTGAAGTCAAATTACCAAGCCAAAGGACATCTGTATGACTTTGATATCACCAGCATGTAGCTCACAGTTGCTGTCTCTTCTGCTGATAACCATGCATTCTATCTTCTTTGAGTTAATAGTTAGTCCTTTCTTTTTGCTTTCCCCAACTAACCTATCAAACAGTTGTCTTACAGACTTTGCTATCAACATAACGTTGTCTGCCAATCATATATTCTAGTAGGTTATCTTATCCTCTTTGGTATGTCTCTGTTCAGATAGAATTTCATAAAAAGGTAAAGTAATCAGAAAACCAAATCTTACCTCTCGAATGAAAGCCGGTTTCAGTCGCCATACATCTGTTTTAGTGCCTGTTTTTCCAAGTAATGCAGACATGAAACCAATAACCTGAAAAAAATCTAAACTTATTTATAAATAGAACTTTGTTTGTGTGTGTGTGTGTGTGTCTGTTACCTATAGACTCCAAAACGGCTGAACTGATTTTCTTGAAAATTTGCACAGTTGTACTATAAGCGTATGCAAGTGTTTTTAGCTAGGTTTTATGTTGAGTCCCCCCAGATAAATATCGAAAATCGATAATCGAAAAAAATCGGGTTATAGAAGGAGTGGTCTGATTTTAATCAAATTTGATACACTCATAGACAAAGACATAAGAAACAATATTCAGAAGTTTCAAGGTTGCAGTTCTTACAATAGTGCAGAAAATCGATAACATATGTACAAAAGGCAAGATGTTTGTGTGTCTGTTTATCTGCCTGTATGTCTCTATTTTTTCAGCCTTTTTATTTTAGTTTTTGCCTCAGGTTTGGCTCTAAGTAGGTATAATTGTAGTTCTTAGTCTCAGCCATGATACCATTTACTCAAAGGACTTATTTAGCCTTCAAAATTCAGTTTACAACGAAAAAAACTTATATGATATCGATACCAGGAAATCAAAATTTCACTTACATCCATTCATTTTTCTTTCAGTCTACGGTTTCGCTTTAACTGGAAACAACTATTGCTTTTTAGTCTTTCATGCCAACGTCCAAAGTGTTTGAGCTCCAGGACCATGGATTAGTTTTAAAGCTTTAATTACACCTGAGCAACACCGAGCTATACTGCTAGTATTAAATAAATGTGTAATCTCAATGTAACCTTGGAATTGAAGTATGGAAATTGTTTTTAGGGAATTTAATTTCCAAAATTAAGTGCACTGGATTATGAATGTGTTATGTCGTCAAGTGTAAATGAATAACTCAACAACAGAATCAGAATATAAGTTGTATTCCGCAGAAAGACAGTTAGTAAGTACAGAAGTGAATTAGTAGTATTTACAGTAGAAGAGATACAATAGTCCAATCCGTCGTAAGACGGGTGTATACGTGATTACTTCCGGTACGCCACCGGAAGTGTGTCTAACTCTCGCACTGACTCTCAAGTGACTCTGTATGACTCTGTACGAACCCATATAACTCTCATCGACTCTCTGTAGAGAATCCACCATTGCTATCTATAGCAATGGAAACAGTCCATTATGTAGTCAGATAGGGGCGGCGCCCTAACAGAATGATAGATATCCAAACTCTGATCAAAAAATATCTGGACTATTTCTATAAAAAGAAAACTACAACACATATCAATTCCACATTTAATCACCTTTGAAGTAGTCTTTTTTTGAAGTCACATAATTTATCCAGCGAGGCAGCTGCTTGCTATCCTAAAAAAGGAGTTCTAGAAATGATTCTGTGGTGATACCGACTGAACAAAAGCGATGAACCAGATGTGTGCTATATCACAACTAAAAGGTAAATGAATAAAAATCGTCATGCGCCGAGTTCGTGCAGGCAGATGTACCGGTTGAAAAATAAAAATCAATCAAATATCAAATTACCATTTCACGAGTCTTCGCAAATTTTATTTACCAGCCAATGGGAAGCCCAGAATCAAATACAAGGATGAAATTCAAAACAACTAGCTTTTGATCCAAAAACCAGATATAAAAAGCGGAGACAAAGCTTCTTGGACAGACAGGCACAGACCAGAGAAGAAGAGTGTAACTAATCCCCTTGACCTAAGTCGAGCAGCTACTATTCTGACCTCTTTCCTTTCCCTGGTCTCAGAAGTACTAACCAACCTTTCAACTTGCTGACCTACTGACCTTAGAAACAGCAACTTGAAAATTAACATTAATCATACTACTAAGCCTTTTACCTTTTCAGCATTATATCTTCCATGAACATTCTTTTATTTCTTTCAGCTCATTATTAATTGTCATGAACTCTTTTACATCCGTTGGACTTTTATTTCAAGCGTTACTTTTTTTGTAAAATATTAATTGAAATGTATATATGTATAAATGTTATTTTATACTCTAATTGCCTTTCTTGAATTTATAATCATTTTATGAATTATAGTGGGCTATCTTCCGACAAGGCCAAATTCCGTTAACCTGATACGGAATCCTACTACAACTAGAAAAGGAATAACAGATACCCACTATAATTCCATCAATGAAATCTCTTGAATTTCTTCAGTATTTTGAAGTCTTGCTCCTTTCAAGTGGGACTAAATGTTTGAAGAGGAAAAAGTTGCAACAGGCAAGATCTTAGTGTTACAAGGATGCATTTATATATAAAAATTAATATTAATAATATCTAAAAAGTTATAGTAAGGGATTCTATTCAGTCCTACTTGTTATTACAAAAAAGTTTTAATTCATGCAGTAGTTGTTAAATAGAGAAATTAGGAATAGAACGTTTTGGAAGATTGTAGAATGTTTGAGTAAAATATAGAGAATTCAAAAGAATTCTAGAAATATGCAAATTAGATGTTAACCCCTATAAAAATAGTTTTTGGGAAGAGAGTAGTCAGTTGTTAAAAGGATTTGCTAACATTATCAACTCAAGCCCAATTCAGGATTTGTATATCCAGCCCAAAGAATCTCTACGAAAAGTTGCCGACCAACTAAAACCTGAAAGAGAACCTCATGGAACTATAAGGGCAAATAGATATTTTTGACTCTTTCATTGACCAAACTAATAATTATTCTTTATATACACATTTGAGGATTTCCAAAAAGTATAGCACTTAAACTCCTTCACTATCTTAACTGGGTAAAGATACTTGACACCTTCCTTACCCTTCATAACACTTACTCGTCACTCTGCCAGTAGTAAACTCTATGTTTTCTAATTGAATGCAAAAATTGTACATTTGTAATATATTTTTATTTTATGTTATCATAAACTGAATATTTGTTTGTAATTAAGCTCTGTGTTTTGGTCAATTATTTTCTTCTTTTGTTACAATATAACACGTAACATTAGGAATATGGTGGTTGCCAGACTGAAGTAATTTTGTGCTTGGCCACAACTACAGTACAAGCCATGATCACTGATGGAACCTTTGTGGTATGGTGGAATGACCACACTCTACACACTTTCCTAAGCAATGCTATAAATAACAGAAGTAAAAACATTCTAACTTATTGTGTGTGTGCAACAGAGTTCGAAGTCAATCTGTGCCAAGTGGTGTCATTCTGTGTACTTTAACTCTATTATTATAGTAAAAATCCTAATACTTTTTGAGCAAACTTCAAAGTTACTAGGTGAAGCAGTACAAGAAATCTTTCTCTTTCTCTCTCTTTAAGAATCATGTGCATTCAGAATGCAGATAATCATGGCTCTTCATTTTTTCTTCTCTAGTTTTTAGACCACATAATGAGGAAAGTGTGTTGTCGTGCATTGGATATCGGCTCGGAACAAGAAATTGGGAAGCTGAGTTCAAATTCCAGTTGAATCTATTGCATTCACTTACGCGCAAATACCCTTGGGAAAGGTATTAAGCCATCTCTTCCTTCCAGTTATGGGTTAAATAACAGGACAGATTGGGTTCTATAGCCTTAGCTGACAACCAGTCTACCGCAGAAAGCAATGGCAACCTACTGTGGGATAATCTTCTGCCCAGTCAGTCATGTCTCTTTCGAGACATGATTGCCCAAGCGTGTTTCATGTATGGCACTTAACTGACTGAATGATGAAAGAGAGATCAGAAAAGTTGACACTCACGGAACATAGTAAAGTAGGTACCTCCACAAAATCACTGAAAAAAACAGCATAGTCAGAAGGGAAAAGGTCCCAAACTAAATAAAACAAAGTTCTATCGGCAAAAAGTTTATATTACCATTAAGAGGATAGAACAAAGCGTTTTTTTAAATATTTAAAAAAATTTTTTTTAATTTTTTAAATTATTTCTAACAAGTTCGAAATTGTTGTAGAAAGTTTTTTTTTATTACGTAAGTGCGATATCCAAATTGCCGCTATTTTATTAAGTAAACAAACGTAATTGTTACGCAATGCACTTTTTTTGGCCGTGAAAGACACATTAATTTGGAAATTCTTGCATAAATCAAATAATGGTTGGATTTTGATGAAAACTTCAGGACTTATTTATAATTGAATGAAATCAATTTTGATTGCATAATTTTTAGAAAATATTGGTAAAAATATTTTTTTTTAAGTATGTTACCCCCCCCCCCCCCCCCCACCACCACCAGTTAAATTCCAGAAATGTGTAACAATTCGACCGCGGGCCACTCTAAAACTAATATAAAAAAATTAAGGAGTCATTGGGGAATACTGATTCACTGTTTTGTTTTTCTTCAATAGTCTCCGTCTTTCTAAAAAGTAGGTCCGAATTGCAAAAAATGCAATAACTATGCCAATTTTTATATGGATAAGCTTCTGATTGCTTTTATGAACAATATAAATTCAGTATATCATAGTCTGAAAAGAAAAAAAAATTCAATGACTAATTAATTTTTACAATAGTTATGTTCATTTTTTACATTTTTTTAATTATATATAAAAATTATATATAAAAGTTTTAAAATTATTGTTAAATTTCTTCCTCTAACAGGCCAGCTAGGGTATGTAATTAATGCATGAAGACTACAATTACTAATCGAAAATTTAAAAGCTTAATACAAATAATTGACCCCATCCATTTTTTAAATAATTAAAAACATTTTAATTGTGTGCATTCTGATTGTCCATATTTTATTTGTAAATTCCCTTGTCATCAAATCTTTCAACACTTGAGACCAGCTGTCAGGCTTGGGTTACCTAATCTGATAACAAATTACAGGGAATTTTACTGAGAGTAAGCAGGCACAATTGTTTGAAATCAGATAAAGGTTAGTTTTAATTTAAAAATTGACTTCAATAACGTGTCAGTGACGTATATTTTATTTTTGCCAGATTTTTAAAACAGGAATGTGGCTACTGTTTTGAAATTTGTCGATCAATCAAAAAAATGGCGCTACTTTTAAATTTGTTTGTTTAATCTGAAAATTTTTAGATTCCAATCAATATAATTTTGCTTTAAAATACGCTACTGTATTTTGTTTACTGGAATTACTAAATTTAATCTCTTGACTTTCAATTAAAGCTAATTTTAAAGCTTGAAGATAACTTGTTTATTTTTAAAATTTAAATTTAAATTTAGGTGTAGAAAAATTAGTGGAGGTACCTATAAAGGCAAGAAGGACAGAGGAAAACAATGCATAACCTACCTAGCATGTTTGTGTAAATGGGTGGAAGAACATGGTTTAGGAGAGAGAGCAAAGAACAGAAAATTGTGAAGAGCCATGATCGCCAATGTCCTGAAGGTGGGACTATAAGAGGATGGGGTGTGATTTTATCACAGTTTTAAGCCTGCAGGTACCACTATCATTCATACCCACATGCCTACATGCATTAACACAACATGTCACTTTATTCAACAGTGATTGGTCAATATATTCCTGCAAAGCTCTCTGGAGCCTACCTAACTCTTATTTAAAGAGCCATTTTCCACAGCTCTTTAGTAAGATTTTAGCTGCCCTATGAATCCTCGCTAGTCAAAACCAAATCTTACTCCCATTCCCAACGCACAGACAGACATGAACATTTCTACTGTACAATCTTTCAGTTGGACCCTAGCTAAGCACTTCATCTAAGCAATGCTGATTCAAATATTTTCCATTCAACACCTTCGAACAAGTATCCCAAGAACATTATGTAAATAATTCTTCTTTTCTGAACAAAACTTTATTTCATTCAAACTTTTCCAAGAACATTCATTGACTTTCTCTCAAAATTGCAGTCTATGGGAGAAAACTCTTTCTCCTTCTATACACTTGTACTCAGTTAAATACGTGCTTTCTCAAACTATTGTATATTTGTTAATACATGTCTATTTTGGTTACAAGTGGTGTTGTTATTTCATTTCTTGAGCCTTGAGTATTATCCAATCACAAATATAAATATTGTGATGTAATCTCTGGGCCAAATCAATGTAATTGGTAACATCTACAAGTTCTTGTGCCAGACATGATTACAAATTATTGTTGAATCCTTTACAAGCCTCTCATGTTTTATGACCAGCAATAAAGTTTTTGAGACAGAGTCTTCAAAGCAGTTAACCACTTGAGTGAAAGAGAATAAAAGAATTTTAATAAAAAAAAAAATTTAGGGGTCAAGTCACAACAAATCAAAACTTGATGATTTCCTGTCTATATTAACAGTTACAATTGAAAGTGAAGTGGTCAGTTCTTTTTTTTTTTAAATCATTTCACCCCAAGCAAGGCATTCCACTGCCACTATAGCACAGGGGGTTACATAGGGAAAGGTGGTGAGAGAGTGATTAGATATAGGAAATGTCAGAAGGAGGGTGATAGACGAGTAAGGAGGTACATAGGAAGAGTGAGAGAATGGGTGCGAGTTAGTGTGTTAGGAGGTGTCTATTGACCTTACATTTAAACTCCTGGAGATTGTAGCTGTCGGGGAAGCAAGTATGTGGAAGGGAATTCCACAGGCGGGAAGTGCGAGAAAAGAAGCTGTTAGAGTAGAAATTGCGGTTACATTTTATCGGTTTCACTGTAAAAGGGTGGGACCTAGTTGCTAGTCTAGGGGTCCACTTTTGGTAGAAGACACTCCCTCAACTGACTTCAAGTAGAACGAGTATATCGAATCTATAGCTGTATCTACCACTAAGAAGGCTGGGTTGCTGTGTTGGGCAAGAAAGTTTTTCTCATCAAAATTCATCTTGAACATTTATAAATCTACCATTCGTCATTACATTAAATACTGTTGTCATATCTGGTTGTGTGCTCCTGCTGTTCATCTTGAGGTTCTTGACAAAATCCAAAGGAGGATCTGCAACATAATAGATACTGACTTCACTCACTTTCTCACCAACATGATGTGGATTCACTGTCTTTTCTACAAACATTTTCACTGCTTGTACTCTGATGAGCTTCTTTCAGTGATGCCCTGACCACATGAATTTATTTGTGCTACTAGATTGGCATCTAGGTCCCAGTCTTTTACCATCAAAATATTCAAATGTAACCGCCACTTCTATTCCTCAGTTTCTTTGCTCGCACTTCCCACCTGTGGAACTTCCTTCTGTATACTTGCTTTTCTGATAGCTACAATCTCTAAAAGTTTAATTGTCATCTTCTACCTCCCTAAATCCCATCCGCCTTTCTTTGGCATCCTTTGTACCTTTTTTTTTCCCCTAATGTAACTCCCTGTTCATGAGAGGTGATCCAATCTTGTTTCAAGTGAAATGATTATTAAAAAAAAAACAGATTGACCCTCAGGTAGTTTTGATGCTACCGGTTCATGTTAACCATCCATGAATTGTGATGATTAGATTGGTAGAGATTTGGAGGGAAAGAGCTGATCTGTTAGTCCAACATAGCAGAAGTTGTTCCAGTTGTCACTACTTAGCCATCCAGATCAAACAAGTGCATCATTATCATCATTATTATCATCATTATCATCATTATTGTCATTATTATCATCATTGTCATCATCATCATCATCATCATTGTCATCATCATCATCATCATCATTGTCATCATCATCATCATCATTATTGTCATCATTATTGTCATTGTCATCATTATCATCATTATTATCATCATCATTGTCATCATTATCATCATTATCATCATCATTGTCATTATTATCATCATCATCATTATTATCATCATTATCATCATTATTATCATCATTATCATCATTATTATCATCATTATCATCATCATTATCATCATTATCATCATCATTATCATCATTGTCATCATCATTGTCATCATCATCATCATTGTCATCATTATTATCATTATTATCATCATTGTTCAACATCTGTTTTCATAGTAGGATGGTTTAAACAGGGTTTTCTAGATGGCTCTGTAATTGAACCATCAAGAAATATTGAAGCGAGTTTTACAGCTGTATGTCCTTACTGACACCAACCACTTTAGGAGACTGAAAAGTCAGTGTTTTTATCGAGATGCCATCTCTAAGAAGATTACCTACCAAAGTTAGAGAGCTCAGCTTACACTTTTCTACACAGAGTAGGTATAGAGGTTTTTATTTCAGAAATTACTTTTTTTAGACAAGTTGCCATTCAAAGCTAAAGACTCTTACCCAGTCTAACATTTTAAATCTACCATTTGCCTGTGCATTGAGTACTGCTGCCATATCTGGTCAGGTGCTCCTGCTATCCACCTATGGGTCCTTGACAAGATCCAATGGAGAATCTGTAATGTGATTGATCCTGACTTGGCAGCTCAGATACAGTCACTTTCTCACCAGCACAATGTGGCTTCCCTGTGTATCTTCTGCAAATACTTTCATGGCTTCTGCTCCAATGAACTTAGCTCGCTGGTGTCCTCTATAAATGAATTTACTCAAGCCACAAGATTAGCAACTAGGTCCCACCCTTTTACTGTGAAACCAATAAAATGTAAACACAAATTCTGCTCCAACAGCTTCTTTTCTCGCACTTGCCACCAGTGGAATTCCCTTCCATTTACTTGCTTTCCTGACAGCTATTGTTATATATCGACAAACAACAAACACGCATATATATAAAAATATAAAGTTATATTTTTATTAATGACGATGAACCGTGTAGAATAGGGAACAGAGAATTGAGAGAGCGCGCTTCTAATTGGTTGACGGGAGTGTAGTCTTATCTGTTGTGTCTCTCTTCACCGGCCGATCTCTGTTGCTTCTCTACTCTACTGCTACTCTACTGGCGAATCCGTGCGCCGAGGTCTTTTTATAATCTCCAGAGCCGGGACTTTTTCTTCCGGTTTTGCCTCGCCCACGCATGCCCACGTAATTCTCAGAGACACCTGTTCTGTTTGCCTCTGTAGCCATTTCCGCTACTGCCGGAAATAAGGTCAAACAAACATCCGTTCCTTTCAACGACCGGAAACACCCTCGCTTGCATCAGCCTTCCTCGGGTGGGGCCAGATTGTTATATTACACTATAATCTCCAAGAATTTAACTGTAAAGTCAATAGTCATCTCCTATCTCACTAACCTGCATCCTCTCTCTCATACTCCCTTCTCTGTCCCCTCCACTCTCATCCTTCTCTTACCCACTTCCTGACACCCTCTATAATCTGTCACTCTTTTTCATAACTTTCCACCCATGTAATCCCCTGCACAACAGTGGCAGTAAAATGTCTTGCTTGGGGTGATATGATTATAAAAAAAAAAAAGATAGATAGATAGCTCGACAGCTATAATCTCCAAGAATTTAAATGCAAAGTCAATAGTCATCTCCTATCTCACTAACCTGCATCCTCTCTCTCATGCTCCTTTCTCCATCCACTCCACTCCACTCATCAGTATTCTCATCCTTCTTTTACCCACTTCCTTACACCTCCTATAACCTGTCACTCTTCCTCATAACTTTCCTCCCATGTAATCCCCTGCACAACAGTGGCAGTAAAATGCCACACTTTGGGCGATATGATTATAAAAAAACAAAAAAAACTACTTGCCTGTACAGTTTTTCCAAGTCCCATATCATCTCCAAGAATAGCACCTTGATTCTTCTGATAATGTTTGAATAAGAACTTAATTCCTTCTCTTTGGTAATCTCTCAAATGCTGGTTAATACTTGCTGGTACCTGAAATCAGAACATATATATGTGATTAAAAAAAAAAGACAAGAGGAAAACAATATTTTGTTTTAGCTGATGTGTTTCGTCCACTGACGAACTTTATCAAAGCAAAAACAATGAAATTTGTCAAGCAATATGTAAATAGGATATGGTTTTCATCTTACTTGATAAAATGGGACTGATTCTGGTTTACTGAGGTCATAGGGTATTTTCTTGCCGATAGCACTGAAGTTAAACTGAGGCTTTTCCATGTCAGTTTCATCAAACCCTTTGAAATGAAATAAAAAAACATAAATGTAAATAAACCTTGTCATATAAAATTTGGTGTTCAAATCATGAAGAAGAAATAACAAATTCACATGTTTTACATGAAAACTTCTAAACATTGCCAGTATTATATCAGTTAGCTTAGAATAAAATGGCTGTTGTTAACCACAAACTTTAAAACTCAGCTCAAACACAGTTTTATTAGTCAAATTAAGCACTGTTGCAATTGATACATTATTAACAATAATCCAGCAGTGAATTAACTTCATTAGTAGTTATGCGAAATCAACAAACTCCCAAAAATGAATTCCAAAAGCCATGCTCTCATAATTTCTATATATAAAACATACAGATATTCAAAGAACTTAAAACAATTACTTGGTTACTTATTTTAGTGTGTCATATTACTTAGAACTATTGCCAGGTAAATAAAATAATGTGAATGTGCAGTGTGGTGTAATGTATATATCAGCTCGGAATAAGAAATCAGAGAGGCTAGTTCAAATTCCATTTGAATTTCTTGCATTCACTTACACACAAATACCCTAAGGAAAGGTATTAATTCATCTCTTCTCCTTCCAGCAATGGGTCGAATAGCAGGACAGATTGGGTTCTATAGCCTTGGTTGGCAACCAGTCTATTGCAGAAAGAAATCGCAACCTACTGCGGGATAATCTTCTGCCCAGTCAGGCTACAATGTGGAAAAGAAGACATCACCCACAATGCTGTGTAGACGACCTTGAACTCTGTCAAAGCTGGAAAGTGAGGTCAGGACAGCTCCAGTGTAGATATGACAGCAATACTCCATTTTTGGTCTAATCAGGCTCTTGTAAAGATAATGCAAGGAAGAAGTCAGGTACCTCTTTGGGAAGTACAAGGGGCCAACTTCAAATTCAGGGTCTGCTCAGTGATGTTGAAATGATATCAGCTTGATTTTTGAAGTATTGATACTTACAAGTCAATTTAACATCTGTATCCTTGTTTATTTAGAAACAGTGAAATTAATATCAACTGTTGTAGATCATCAAAAGACTTATGAAAGAGAATATGCCACAAATTAAAAATTAAACTCATCTTCTACTTTATTCTGATCTTGGCTGGCCATTTAATCTAAGGGAATAGATTGATTTTTTTTTCCACTGTCCATGTCTAGAGATTTCTTGTTTTTATTTAGTCCTGCACAGTTTCCTTTTTTTAATCTACTCACCCCACGTAAGGTGATAATACCAGTAAAACACAAGGGGCGACTGGGAGTGAAAGAGAATGAAAAAACTTTAGGAGAAACCAGAAACAAGGGATAAATCTCTGCTCCTGTTCAAAAGAATGGGGATGAGTGTGAATCAGATGATAGATGAGCATATCCACTTCTATTGAGGAAAAAAAATGGCAGACATGTACAACATTGCCACCACCTGTAAATATTATAATTTTTTTAAACTTTTTTTTAGTGCAATATCATCGATTTAGACCCTAAACTTTCCAACTATCGAAAAAAATTTGGAAAAAATTCATTATTTAAGATTTTTAGGGGGTGCTTAGTTTCTCATACAACCTTATCGTAAACTGATCATCTATTTTAGAATCACTCGCGCTGGGAGTCACTTTGATGTTGCTGAGACCATCTATAGAAAAGCTTATAATGTGAAGATCGACAAACCCATTGAAAATTTTTAATTATTCCTATTTCATATCAATGAAAAATAAGTTATTTAAAACATAAAAAAAAAAATGGACAGAGTTTCTTTAAAATAATTCCTGTTGTAAAAAAAGTTTGGAATGAAAAATATGACATGTAAAACATTAAAAAAAAAAAAAAAAAGAAATTTTGACAGAAAATCTTTAAAATAATTCCTGTGGTAAAAAAAAGTTTGAATAGAAACATATTTCTGGAACGGTTTCTTTCATTAATTTCCTACAAGTTTTGAAAAAAGAAAGAAAAAGGGCAACAACTCAAAGCGAGCATCTCCAAAATAGAGGATCAATTTACTATAACATTGTATGAGAAACTGAGCACCCCCTAAAAATCTTTAAATATTGAATTTTTTCCAAATTGTTTTTTGAAAATTAGAAACTTTATGTACTAATCGATAAGAATGCACTTAAAAAAAAGTTTAAGAAAAATGATAATCAACAAATTTACAGGTGGTGGTTATGTCGTACAAACTCGCTAAAAAAATAAATGAATGGTAAATAAAATTTCACAGTTCAACTGGAGAAATAAGACGTATAAGAATTGAAGTAGACTTTAGAAGGAACAGGAAGCCTAATCCCAAACAGTAAAGAATGAATAAACCTCTACTCCTGTTCAAAAAACTGAGGAGGAATGTGAACTGAACAATACAACCTATTACTCATCTAGTTTCCGCAGTCTAAATCTGTTTTACCCAGCATAGGAATTGAACTCACAATTACTAAGTCACCAAATTCACAAACCGATACATTAATCCACTGGGTTACTCTACCATGGGACAATCGTGAACCTAAAACTTACAGCTTCAATCTCATATGATCACTGAAGCTAAGCAACGTCAAGCCTGGTCAGTAACTAGATGAGGATTACAACTTTCTACTTTCCTTTCTGCTGCTGCTGATGTAGAAGCCTTGCTGTCATTCTTTTTACTTTATTAATAGCTCCTGTATTCTATTCTAGGCCTATTGAGGAGAGCACGATGACCAAAATGTGATAACAACAACAAAGATGAGGACAATAGTTCAAATGTGAATAATGTAAATAAAGATAACGCCTCATTTCCGAAATTCAGACAGAAATTAAATTAAGCTCTCAATGAAGTATCACAGGTTATTTTATTTTTATAATTATAATCATATCGCCCCAAGCAAGGCATTTTACTGCCACTGTTTTGCAGGGGGTTACATAGGAGGAAAGAGTGACAAGTTATAGGGAATGTCAGGTAGTGGGTAAGAGAAGGAGGAGAATACTGATGAGAGTGGAGTGGATGGAGAAAGGAGCATGAAAGAGAGGATGCAGGTTAGTGAAATAGGAGATGACTATTGACTTTACATTTAAATTCTTGGAGATTGTAGCTGTTGGGGAAGCAAGTAAATAAAAGGGAATTACACAGGCAGAAAGTGCGAGAAAAGAAGCTTCTGGAGTAGAATTTGCATTTACATTTTATTGGTTTCACAGTAAAAGGGTGGGACCTAGTTGCTAATCTTGTGGCTCGAGTAAATTCATTTATAGAGGACACCAGCGAGCTAAGTTCATTGGAGCAGAAGCCATGAAAGTATTTGTAGAAGAGACACAGGGAAGCCACATTGTGCTGGTGAGAAAGTGACTGTATCTGAGCTGCCAAGTCAGGATCAATCACATTACAGATTCTCTGTTGGATTTTGTCAAGGACACCTAAAATACATACAAGTAGTATTAGTCAAGCACTTACCATCAAATCCACTTGTTCCAGCTTTAACTTGTTCCAGTTTTAATGGAGACAATGACTCCGAAAGATGAGGTGATACTTTTTCTGATGAAATAGATGGTTCTGCTTGGTCTTGTGGGCAATCTTCTTTTCTGAATAAAATAATTTTAAACTATTGTTAATTTTCTATATCGATTTTGATATTTAATTTAAAATGGGCAATGTCTAAAGAATACATAGAATATCAGAAAATAGCCATCAAGGATGACAGTAATTGAGAAAAAAATGCCTGACGCTTACCCTTTAACAAGCCAACGCACACACATACAGGGTGCAATAAATAAATTGTCATCTAAATTATGTGAAAATGAAAACATATATTTACCAAAATTTAAATTTATTTAAACAAATAGATTGTTTCTTGTATTTCAATGAAAATCATTTTCACAACTAACATTTAACATTGCCTGACGAGATAGAAATCTCGAAACATAGAAATTTCCGTGTCGCAATGTATTTTTCATTTGTAATTATATGATTATATTATGCTCTACAATATTCATTGTATTGAGCACTTTTTATAAAAAAGTGAATGCCAGAGAACTCAAAATCATAAAACATTTGGTCATCTTTACCTGGATTTAGATATATATATATATATATATATATATATATATATATATATATATATGTTACTTTCTTTACAGATTTTAATTTGGAGTTATCTTTCTCACAATCTGGCTAAATATTCCAGTCTACCCTACTATTTTACTCATAGGTGACATAAGGAAAAAATGGATTGATATTTTTCCCAAGTGTAAAGTTAATGCAATAGTCTCCGATGGTTTTTGAACTCAACCTACCCATCCCAGATTTGCCACCCACATATACTTTATAGTTTAGAAATAAAGAGAAGGAAATCCTACATAAGGTAGTACATGTAAAGCAGTAAGAAAGAACAAAACACCAAAATACAAAAGAACAGCAAAAGATGCTTTTCCAAAACTAACCAAATTATTATGTAACAGGAAAATTTTGTTAGAAACAAAGAAATGGGTATTGAACTGTTATGTAATACTGATCTTCCTCACTGATGAAGGAAAAACTAGAGGCAACAAATGTGGCTCTACAGAAAGATGCTGCAAATACCAGTGATGAAGCATGTGAGTAATGAGGAAGTTTTAAGAAAAGTGGAAACAAAAAGGACCAGAAAGTTGAAATTTCTAGAGCATATAATGAGGAAAGGAGGCTTGGAGAATTTGAGAGTCACAAGACAAACTGATGACAAGAGGGACATAAAAAAGTAGTGAATAACCTACCTAATGAATATGTGTATATTGGAATTGCAAAAAGGCAAACATTGTTAAGAGCTACAAAGTTTAGGAAGTTACAAAGAGGCATTATCACCAACGTCCTGAAGGGACAGGGTACATGCAAGAAATAAAAAGCAATTTTTCTTAAAATGCAATTACAATAATTACCTGGCAGATACTTGAAGTTCAGACGGACCAACCAAAATTTCTTTGCTTTTGCCCCTTTTCAAATTAACCACTCTCACAGGACGCTTTTTAAAGATCCGAGGTGTTCTTTTTTGACACTTCACAACTTCTCCCCTCTTGCAGTTTTTCCAAGTCTCGGACTCAATTACAATGGACATTTCACTTAGCCTTTTCCCAGTTTTCTGCTTATGCTGATCAGCACTGACTTGAGGATCTTCATTTATATCCCATGATCCATATTTCTCTCTAAAAGTCAGAAAATATTTTTTATTAAAAACAAAAAAAAATGAAAAAATCAAGCATATAGGATTGATTAACTGGTTTGTATTTTTAAGATTTATCAACCCTTTCTGGGTCATTTAAATCTAAAACATTGCAGAAAAATGTAGCAATAAACAAGCCTTCAATTAAAGCAGATAGACATAACATCAAGTCATAAAACGGCACCCACTACCATTCTGACAGAGATGCGAAAATGCCAAACTCTGTGATGGGCCAACGCACACATATTAAATCATAAATTAAAGCAGACAGATATATCATCACATCGTAAAAAGGCGCTTACTATCACTTTAACAAAGATGTGAAAAAGCCAAATCCTATTATCGTGCACACTTGCATAAACCATAAACACACATAAACATATACATACATACATGCACTAACGCACTTACAGATACACACACACACACACATACTCACTACAATTAACGACAGCAGTAGCAGCAAAAGAGGACCATTCATTTAAAGGCATGGTCCACCAGCAGACGGACGTGAAATCAAGCTGTTCTATCATTCTAAAGATAAGATTCTGATTTGAATTAATAATGAATAATAAATAGGTAATACCCAACACCTTCTTTACCTTTCTTTATAATACTAAACGCATTGTGATAGCCTTCAAATACCTACCCATACATCTAAAACATTGTTTTGGAGAGTAAGAAGAAGAATTATTTTTTTTTTTTTTTACGAATATTGCATTGACAATATTTTGGAAATGATGATTTTTCCAAACATGTCTACTATTTAACCCATAGCTAGGGGAAGAAGAAATGATCTATTGCCCTCATCTTTGTTGCCATTTCTACGACATTTAATTCTATTTGTCTATATTTCTGAGATGAGGTAGTATTTACAGTATTTACATTATATGATATTTCAGCCATTGTACGCTCCAGCCTTCTTTGGGTGCTAGGAATTTTGAACTGAACCCTTTATTACAATCACTGGGGTATATGAATTCCATTCCTTGCGTAACACATGGCCCAGTGGATATAGGCACTGGTTAGTTTCTAACTTGACTCTTAGAGTTGTGAGTTCAATGCCAGGCTACAGCAGTGGTGAACAAGTAACTTGCAGGGTTAGAGGGAGATAACTCATGACTTCCAATCGAAGCTTTACGCAAGGAATTGTAATTGTAATAAAAGGGTTTGGTTCGAAATTCCTAGCACATGAAGAAGACCAGAGCATACAACAGCAGAAGCGTTGTACAAATGGCAACAAAGATGAGGACAATAGTCCGAATAATGTAAATACTACCTCATCTCAGAAATGTAGACAGAGTCAAGCAATACTAAATAAAAACTAGGTAATATTCTAAGCATGGAAAAATGGTAGACTTATAGATAAGATAATTTCTCTTACATGTCTATAAGTCTACCATTCATATTCATTTATACTTTGAGTATTGCTGTGGCAAACGATCCAGTGACCCAAAGAAGAATCAGCAATATTATTGGTCCTGATCTGGCAGCTTGACTCCGGTCACTTTCCTACCACTGTAAGGTTGCCATTCTCTTTTCTATAAATACCTTTAAGGTAATTGTCTAGATAAGCTCTTTGCTATGGTACCTAGACTTTATGAACTCAAGCACAGTACAAAATGGCTTCGAGGCTTCATTAATTTACAGTTGAGCAGGTTAGACGTAGCCATAAGTTTTATGCTAAAAGTTTCTTTTTCTACACTTTTTGGGTGTTGGCTGGAAAGCATTCTGCCGCCAAGCAACTTTAATATTCAAAAATTTAAATGCAATGTCAATATCTACTGTCCTCTTAGTTACTCTTTTCTTTTAACGCTCATTATTAATGTTTCTGCTTCTAATTCTTTCACACCTGTAAACTCTTGTGACTTAGTGGCTATACTGCTTTGCATAGAGTGAAGCTGATTAAAAAAAAGGGTTCAGTTTGAAATTTATGAAGATTACCTGAATTGACACGTACCTGGTTGGTTGGTTTCGTTTAGTAGCATATCAACACCTTTATGGATTATTTAAAATGACAAATCGGAGAGCCAAGTTTGAATTCCAGTTGAACTCCTTGCATTCATTTATGCACAAATACCCTTGGGAGAGGTATTAATCCGTCTCTTCCCGCCAGTTATGAGTTAAATCATAAAACAGACAGGGTTCTATGGCATTAGCTGGCAACCAGTCTACCACAGAAAGCAATGGCAACCTACTGCAGGATAATCTTCTGTCCAGTCAGTCATGTCCCTTTTGAGACATGATCGCCCAAAGCGTGTATCACATATGGCACTTAACTGACTGACTGAATATAATAGTTGGAAACATGATTAGGGCTTCTATTGGGTATAAAGTGGGGGATCGGTTTTCTATTGTTATGAAGTAATAAACTGATCCCCCACTAATTACTGCTTAATAATGTAATACATTTCTTCCCCCTCTAGCTATGAGTCAAATAACATGACAGATTGGGATCTATAGCCTTGGCTGACAACCAGTCTACCGCAGAAAGCAATGGCAACTTACTGCAGGATAATCTTCTGCCCAGTCAGTCATGTCTCTTTTGATACATGATTGCTCGAAGCATGTATCATGTATGGCACTTAACTGACTGAATGCCAAAATATAAATACTTTAAATAAAGTATCTATGTCTTCGACTACAGATAAAACATATTGTTGGTCCTTTTTTTATATAAAAATGAGTTGCTAGTATTTGTGCTATAAATACATATTTTTATACTTTCCTAATATTTTGTTTTTGTTTGGGATCACCATTTAGACATAGCTGGGACCCTAACAGGTGCTGCTACTACAGGTCAGGGTGAATCTGAAAACAGCAGCAATTAAGAGATGGTTCCACATTCCTCCAATCTCCAATATCAGACTTTGCTGCTAGATGTAGCTTATCATCATGCCCAAAGACTGACAAGTCTGGAGAGTTAAACAGCTGAAATGTGTTGTGGTGCAGTGGATATCGGCTCGAAATGAGAAATCGGGGAGCCAAGTTCAAACTCCAGTTGAATTCATTGCATTCACTTACGTGCAAATACCCTTGGGAAAGTTATTAAGCCATCTCTTCCTTCCAGTTATGAGTTAAATAACAGGACAGATTGGGTTCTGTAGCCTTGGCTGGCAACTAGTCCACCATAGAAAGCAATGGCAACCTACTGTGGGATAATCTTCTGCCTAGTCAGTCATGTCTCTTTCGAGACATGATCGCTCAAGTGTGTTTCACGTATGGCACTTAACTGACTGACAATAATCCACATGTAAATAATGTAAATTTAGACGCGCCTGAAAGATATATTTCTGAGAGGAGGTATTGTAATTATTCATACCAATTACATTGTTCGGATTGACTACTAAAGGAGACAACTGATACCGAAATATATAGAAGAGGCATGACTCGTGGAACTAGAACAACCTACGCCAGTGAACAAAATAAAGGGTTCATTTCGAAATTCCAATCCTTTGAAAAAAGGCCGGAGTGTACAACAGCCTAAAAGTCGTGAATATGGCAACGTAAGCATTCCAGAAGTTGAGTAAAGTATTAAGAAACAAGACAATTTCACTAGAAATAAAGAGGAGAGCACTGATTGCTATGCGATGTCGGTTCTTCAATATGGCAGTGAATGTTGGACAATATCTTCGAAGATGAAGAAAAGACTTGAAGCAACTGAAATGTGGTTCTACAGAAGGATGCTGCAGATATCATGAACCGAGCATGTGAGCAATGACACAACCATGGCTGTGATAGTCACAATGCTTCAACCATTTCGGCAATGAAGAGTTATCATTGTTATACACTGATTTGCACTCACTTGTGACTTCACTTTTTGTGTGTACGAAAGATCAAAGATTTCCAAATTTTCTTATTTTCATCATCATTTATTTTGCTGAACAATCCAGAGACACAGGGGACTCTTTGCAATGTTCATTTGGGACACAGCTATTGATTTTGGGGAGACAACCCTAGTGAATTTACATTATTTACATGTGGATTATTGTCAGTCAGTTAAGTGCCATATGTGAAATACACTTGAGCGATCATGTCTCGAAAGAGACATGACTGACTGGGCAGAAGATTATCCCACAGTAGGTTGCCATTGCTTTCTGCAGTAGACTAGTTGCCAGCCAAGGCTACAGAACCCAATCTGTCCTGTTATTTAACTCATAACTGGAAGGAAGACACAGATTAATAATTTTCCCAAGGGTATTTGTGCGTAAGTGAATGCAATGAATTCAACTGGAGTTTGAACTCGGCTCCCCGATTTCTCGTTTCGAGCCGATATCCACTGCACCACAACACATTTCAGCTGTTTAACTCTCCAGACTTGTCAGTCTTTGGGCATGATGATAAGCTACATCTATAGCCTTGACGAAGCACGTACTTGTTATAGTGCCCTATCTATATGAATGGACTCTTCCTCCATCAATGAATAATAACCTCAGAGACACAGCTGAGACGTAGTCTAGATGCAGTCAATATGCAGCATAACTATACCATTCAGACTTACACTTCTATATTTGCTGAATACTAACACTTTACTTTGTAAATATTGTTCTGTTATTCTAATACACTGTGTGAACCTACCTTCTTGTTTCTGTGTCTTACTTTCAGGCCCTAACATGAAGATTTTGCCACAACAACTCTATGACAATACTATACAACCATGGAAAAGATTAGGCTTACGGCCTATCACGTTGAATACACCGGTTCTCGCTCGATCACCGAAGTTAAGCAACGTTGAGCCTGGTCAGTACTTAGATGGGTGACCGCTTGGGAATACCAGGTGCTGTAAGCGTATAGTGACGGATGTGCGTTGTAGTGCAGTGGATGTCGGCTCGGAAAGAGAAATCGGTGAGCCGAGTTCGAATTCCAGTTGAATACCCTGCATTCACTTAAGCACTGGTACCCTTGGAAAAGGTATTAATCCGTCCCTTCCCTCCAGTTATGGGTTAAATAACAAGGGTAGGACTTGGGAACCCTGCTCTTAAAAACAAATCCCAATGAATCGTGAAAAGAAAAACGTTGTAAAAATAAAATAACCTTGCCCCCAAAAAATCACTGGTTATGACCTTAAAATGATCCAATAAGGATTGATAGGTCGTTAAGCCTCAAAAACAAACAAACATGGAAAAGATTATGGTGTTCACAATGACTATGAATTCATCTGCAGTCAATGAGGTAGTTATGTATCAGCTTGGTAACTAATGCTTTAGTAAGAATTCAGTGATGATGCATAGAAAAAAGTATAAAGTTGTACTCACTCAATTCTCTTTGCATCTTCATTTCCTTGTAAGGGTTTAAACATAGGTTCATATGACTGACCATTGGATGATATTGTCACATCTGAAAAGGAAGTTCAAAAGGAAATAGAAAGAAAGTTCAAAAGGAAATAGAAAGAAAGTTCAAAAGGAAATAGAAAGAAAGTTCAAAAGGAAATAGAAAGAAAGTTCAAAAGGAAATAGAAAGAAAGTTCAAAAGGAAATAGAAAGAAAGTTCAAAAGGAAATAGAAAGAAAGTTCAAAAGGAAATAGAAAGAAAGTTCAAAAGGAAATAGAAAGAAAGTTCAAAAGGAAATAGAAAGAAAGTTCAAAAGGAAATAGAAAGAAAGTTCAAAAGGAAATAGAAAGAAAGTTCAAAAGGAAATAGAAAGAAAGTTCAAAAGGAAATAGAAAGAAAGTTCAAAAGGAAATAGAAAGAAAGTTCAAAAGGAAATAGAAAGGATTTACTTTTGAACTTTCTTTTCTATTTCTTTTTGAGCTTTCCCTCTATTTCCTTTTGAACTTTCTTTCAATTTCCTTTGTCCTTTATCAATCATTATTAAATTTTGAGTTGTATTTCTTTCATTTTAATTTCACTTGCTTTTCCTGATAGCTACCCAGATGGTCAGTATACAGTTATTTTCCTTTTTTACTAATGTTCACTCTATACAAGGTCCAAGAGCAACTTAAGTTAGTGGGTTTTTGAAGGTCGTTGTATAAGTAGTGAGAATAACAGGTAAGAGACACATGTACAAAAGATAATTATTAATCCTACACTTGAAGAAGCTAAAATGTTTGTGGCCAGGAAAGCATCCTCTTGGGAGTCAGTTCCACAAAATAGAAGTTTGTGGGAAAAATCTGTTTGAATGAAACCTTCTTTTTAATGGAATGCAAAGGAAATGAGGATGGTAATAGTGTATATTTCTGAGATGAGGTAGTATTTACAGTATTTGGACTATTGTCCTCATCTTTGTTGCCATTTGTATGATGTTTCGGCCGTTGTACGCTCTGGCCTTCTTCAGGTGCTAGAAATTTTGAACCAAATCCTATATCATCTCAATACCAGGCTACAGCAGTGGTGAACAAGTAACATGTGGGGTTGGAGGGAGAAAACTCATGACATCTAATTGAGGCTTTACACCTTTTTCAGACTTAGGAAGTATTTTTCCTCCAGGCAGCAGTTAAAAACTTTTTTCCAAAATTGGAGATAACACAAAGCTAATGGTCTTAAGGGCAACCACTGGGATTTTATTTGAATAGGGTCAAGATCATGATAGAGATATTACTAAATTTGCCCTCTGTGAGAGGAGGGAGGTCAGAAACAGGACAGCCCTTGTCAACTAATGCAGAAAAGTCCATTACAAAGAGCTTTGCCTTATCGGATGAGGAAGAGATAAGCTCAAGCCATTTATGATAGCAGGCATTGATACTTCTCCTCTATTTTTTTTTAATTGTTTCACCCCAAGCAAGGCGGTACCACCACTGATACACAGTGGACTACATAAGAGAGTAAAAAGTTTAATCATTGCAAGGAAGTTCTAAAAAATGCAAAGATTGTGGGTAATTCTAAAAGCATCAAGGGTCATATTACACTATTCTCTGTGGTGGATATTCTAGTAGTGGTTACAATGAGCTATGGCTGCAGCACATTTCTGGCTTGAACCAGAGTTGGCTACTTGACTTTTGCGGGTATTTATGGTGGTGGGAATCAAACATTCCCTGTCATAAAGGACCCATTCAGAGATGAGGGTGACAGTTCTGGGTGCTCTATATTTGAAGAATGCTGTGAGGAGCTTTAGCCATATAAGATCTGAAGCAGTCCAAGTCAGCTTTGGTGTACCGATAGATTGTCCTATGAAACAGCACATTAAGAAATGCCTAGGGTTTGCCATCAACTTTAACAATGACCAGTTAATGGTCTGAAGTGCCCAAAGGAGGCAACACTTCAGAAAGAACATTTTTCATGGCAGGGTATAAAGAAGTGTTCTAGGAAATTTGTGTAATGTCCTGTTGTATAAGGAACACAAGTTGACTTATCAATGATCTGTGAAAATTCGTGAGTGACAGAGAAGTTTTCGCAGTATCTACCATCTTCATCAGTTTTGTTTGAGTAAACTAACTCGTCTTTGTGGTGAATATTGAGAAATATGAAAGCTAGCTGAGGAATGCACAGAGAAGATATTATCAATCTTCTTAGATATTTTATCAATCATTGCAGTTATGTCACCCTATGCACAATAGTGTTGGTTGGTTGGTTTGTTTTTATGGCATATCAACACCTCGGTGGGTCATTTAACGCCAACTAAATTTTTATTTATTTATTGCTGGTAATACTTTTTTCTTTCAACAATTTATTGTTGTTTTCATATAAGTTTTGTATCAAGTAATACTTTTTTCTTTTTGAGTATCAAGATTCATTGGGATTTTGTTTTTAAGGGCAGGGTCCCCAAGTTCTACCCTGTTATTTAACTCATAACTAGAGGGAAGGGATGGATTAATACCTTTCCCAAGAGTACACGTGCTTAAGTGAATGCAGGGTATTCAACTGGAACTCGAACTTGGCTCACCGATTTCTCTTTCCAAGCCGATATCCACTGCACCACAATTCACATCCGTCACTAAACACTTACAGCACCTGGTATTCCCAAGTGGTCACCCATCTAAGTACTGACCAGGCTCAACATTGCTTAACTTTGGTGATTGAGCGAGAACCGGTGTATTCAACGTGATATGGCCGTAAGCCACACAATAGTGAAGATGAAGGAAATACAAAAGCTACACAAAAACACATGAATGGAAAATCAGGATCCTCATTTTTGGGGGTTTCTGCCATGTTGAAACCGGTCCCTTATATACATGCACAGTCTGTGACTGTGGCAATTTTTAGGGTCATGTTTTACTGTTAGGAGTAAGTAGTCCAGGATTGTAAATTCCTGTACTGGGATCGATAGACCGATACTAGTTTTAGACTGAGCAGATAAAGTGGGAAACTTTGACCTTCATACGCACAAAAAAATCGACTGTCAAAAGGAAGGTATTTCCTTTGACACCACTATTATTTTAACTAGCTCCATTCCTTGGCAATGTTTATTGTTTTAAATAGCGATAATTAAAATTGGAATAAAACCTAAACATATGATGAAAATGAATTTATAGATTTTTTTTGGTTCTTGAGAATTTACAACAAAAATATTAAACACTATTTTCAATGAAAAGATATTATATGTTATCTTAAATTTATTAATGAATGGTGTTTGACCTCATCGTTAATCTTTTATGGGATTTGAATTAATCCTAATGACAGAAAGGGTTCTAATTTGAATAAAGTGTCGCCTGTGTTTTATTTGAAAATGATTGGTTAGGAACGAGAAATCAGAGAGCGAAGTTTGAATTTCAGTTGAATTTGTTGCATTCACATATGTGCAAATCCCCTTAGAAAGGTATGAATCTTTTTCTCTCTCCAGCTATGGGTTAAATAGCAGAACAGATTCTGTTCTATAGCCTTGGTTGGCAACAAATATACCGCAGAAATAATGTCAACCAACCGCGGGAAAATCTTCTGCCTAGTCAGTCATATCTCTTTCGAGACATGATCGCCCAAGAGTATATCACGTATGGCACTTAACTGACTGACTGAATATAACAGTTGGAGACATGATTAAGGCCTCTACTTGACATAAAGTGGGGGATCGGTTTTCTATTGTTATGAAGTAATAAACTGATCCACCACTAATTACTACTTAATGATATAATACATTTTTCCCCCTCTAGCTATTAGTCAAATAACACGACAGATTGAGTGTTACAGCCTTGGCTGGCAAACAGTCCACCACAGAAAGTAATGGCAACCTACTGTGGGAAAATCTTTTGCCCATTCAGTAATGTTTCTTTCGAGACATGATTGCCCAAGCAAATACCCTTGTTAAAAGTATGAATTTGTTGCTTCTTCCTCCAGCTTTAGGTTAAATAGCAGGACAGATTGGGTTATTCTATAGCCTTTGTTGGCAACCAGTCTATTGTAGAAAATAATGGCAATCTACTGTGGGAAAATCTTTTGCCCATTCAGTCATGTCTCTTTTGAGACATGATCGCCCAAGCAGGCATCACCTATGGCATTTAATGAACTGACTTGAATAGCAGGACAGACTGGGTTCTATACTCTCAGTCAGCAACCAATCTACTGTAGAAAGTAATTGCAGCCTACTGCAGAAAAATTTTTTGGCTAGTCAGTCATGTCTCTTTTGAGACAAGATTGCCCAAGTGTGTATCATGTATGACACTCAACTGATTGACTGTAAAAATTGAAATTACAAGGTAACCAAAAAAGTTCTCTCTGTTTTTAAAGGAAAAAAAAGAAAACGCTTCACAGTATGTGTAACTTATATTTAGTCTTCGAAGTAATCACCATCGGCATCCAGCACTTTCTGGCAACATGTCTCCAGTACGTTCATCCACAGCACTATCCCCAAACACTTGACATATGCGGTGACTTGATGCAGTTGCTGATAAGCCCACTTTGAAGTCATAAAGCAAACAGCCCCAAATGAGATCTCTAGACACTTTCACCCTTCTCACAGCTGTCCGGTTTATAACTTATGGCC
The DNA here is from genome assembly GCA_037127315.1 of Ascarosepion bandense. Lineage (NCBI taxonomy): Eukaryota > Metazoa > Mollusca > Cephalopoda > Sepiida > Sepiidae > Ascarosepion > Ascarosepion bandense. Next base: position 130,018 of record JBBBDQ010029472.1, read on the forward strand.
GGGAACGAATGTCTGATGTTCCTACTTCCTGATGTCCGAATTTGAAAACAATTGCTACATGCATTTCATATATATTTCAACTTCATTCAATGACTCATCAAAAAATGGACAGAACTTTTTTGGTTACCTTGTATAAAAACATAGAGGTACTTCACATAACAGAATAAAATTTGTTAAAAAGAAATACAGATGGAATTTGACTTAATTGAATTCAGTTTGGATTGTAATTATATGCATAATTGCATAGTAATTCAGTTTGCCATATTTATCGAAAACACCAAAAGCTAGGTGGGGACTTTAAGGGAAATAACTGTTATGGTGAACTCACCTGTCTAGGGATAGTGGACTCTCCCTCCTACTATAAGTAACAGTGTAGCAAGTAGTCAGGGAGAAGATATGAGTCAACGACCTGGCAAGTTACTCTGCGTTACTATGTGATAATAAAAAGTTATCACCAGTACCTTTTCTCGCACTTCCCGCCTGTGGAATTCCCTTCCGCATGCTTGCTTCCCCGACGGCTACAACCTCCAGGAGTTTAAATATAGGGTCAATAGACACCTCTTAACACACTAACTCACACCCATTCTCTCCAACTCTCTCCCTATGTACATCCTAACTCATCTATCACCCGCCTTTTGACATTTCCTATACCCAATCGCTCTATGTAACCCCCCTGCGCTATAGTGGCAGTGGAATGCCTTGCTTGGGGTGACATGATTAAAAGAAAAAAAAAAAGAAAGTACGTTGAAACTAAGGGACTGACATTTATACTTACATACAACACACAATTTTCTATGTTGTACGCCACAACAATAACTCATGCTGAGTTTTGAGTTATCTCCCATTTAATTGTAGATATATTTTTAATTTTATGTTTGAGCCTAACAAATAGAATATGTTCTAATAATGTGTTCACTATAATTTGGATCTGTGTCATTTATTCATTTTGCTAAATCGTTAATTTACATAGGTTTTTAAAGTTTTTCCTCACAAACAGTACAGCCTTAACATGCTACCGCTTCTTTAGAAAAGTAGGTTTTTTATTGAGTGGAGTTGTTAATCCTAAACCCAGTCAAATTTTACTCCAGACTTGATTTTTTCATAAACTGGCAGTTTCTTTGTTTTGACAATGGCTAACATGGTTCAAAAATGTTTACTGAAATGCAAGATAAACAAACTAATGTCAAAGAGCAGAGGACAATGATAATAATTAAAAAAAAAAATTTTAAAGGCTTACATATGAAAACCTAACAATAACAAAGACTGCAAACTATACCAAGTCATTACCGACATCTTCTCAGCGATTAGCAAGAGAATAACTGCAATAAATCTAACTTCTCTCAAGTGTGAAAATAAAATAAAAGAATGAAAAATGTAAAGTGAAATTAAAAATTAAGCTGCAAAAATTTTATCATTTTTTTTCTTTTGGAAAATAAATATTCAATTTATATTATAAATAATATTTTTGTGGAAAAAAACAGTGCGTTCAGAAAATGTAATGATGTAAAACAATCCAGGGGAGGTTATTCAGTATTTGGTATATGAAAGGTACAAAAACAATATTAATAAAAAAATAGAAAAATAACCCAGAAACTTTATCCTGTACCGCATCTAACCCAAAATCTAATCAGTTTGTGCCAGTCACGAGCCAATCATCCCTTAAAGTTTCATCTGAATTCTTGACCAATGTCGGCCAGACAGACAAACAGGACCTAATACAATAACTGTGCCTTAAGGTAGATGTAATAATAATAATAATGACTTCATAAAATATGCCAGCATGCTTCATTGATTGATTTGTTTAATGGCATATCAACTCTTTATGGGTCATTTAATACTGAAATTTAATTTTCTTGGAGCTTTGATTACATTTGTTTGTTTAACGGCATATCAACTCATGGGTCGTTTAATGCCGAAATTTAATTTTCTTGCTTGTCTTGATTTGATTTATCTGTTTGGCATATCAACTCTTTTGGGTCATTTAATGCCAAAATTTCATTTTCTTAAGAGCTTTGATTTCATTTGTTCGTTTAACAGCATATCAACTCTTTATGGATCATTTAATGCCAAAATTTAATTTTCTTGGGAGTCTTGATTTGATTTATCTGTTTACTGGCATATCAACAGTTTTGGGTCATTTAATGCCAAAATTTAATTTTCTTGAGTGCTTTGATTTGGTTTGTCTGTTTAATGACATATCAACTCTTTATGGGTCATTTAATGCTGAAATTTAATTTTCTCAGGAGCTTTGAAATAATAAAAATATCATGTTATTCTTCTTTCACAATGGAATATATGGTAGATATCCACTTTTGTATATATAGATGCTTGCAAACAAAGAGAATCAGCAAAGTCAAACCAATAAAATGTGTTAAAATTACATCGGAGGCAATTAGCATTCATTTTCCAGTAATACTCTGGAGAAAGGCATGAATCCACACCTCCCCTCAAAATCAACTTCAGGATTTGATTTAGTAGATTGTATAAGGATTTGTTGTATTATTATTAGTAGTATTTTATTTGATGTATAAGGTACTGGACTGACAAGTTGCTCTGTGCTACATGGAGACCAACATGCAGTGTCATGTCATTTAGTACAAATTGTCACATTTTTTAAAGAGAAGATGTCACAACCAAATAAAACATATTGCTGCAAGAAATACCCAAAATTAACCAGTAGGATAATCTAAGGATTTACCAGATGATGAGATAAGTTGAATTGAGAGTAACACAAGATCCATATGAAAATTAAGTGTTAGACGTTTATACAAGTACATTTTTTCCTTCCTTAAAAACCTAACAGGACTGGAATAGCAGTATTAGTGATTGCGTCTTCTTCATATACCATGTCCCTTCAGGATGTAGGTGATCATGGACCTCCACTTGCTCCTGTCTCTTGTTGCTCTTAATATCTTTCCTCTTGCTATCTCCCAAACCCCACTTCACCATCCATTTGTTCATGCCTGTCAAATATGTCTTGCACTACTTTTCCCTGTCTCTCTTCCCTTTACTGTCCTGTGCATGACGGTAAACTGCATCCAGCAGCAAGGACTCTGATTGGGAGGTTGTGAGGAGCATAGAAACAACTCTTAATTGCTGTTGTTCTCAGGTCCACCCTGACCTGGAGTGTAGTACCTGTTAGGGTCCCAGCTATGGGTAAATAGTTAACCCCCAAACTGGGGTCAAAACACTATGAAAGTATAAAAATACACTTTTTTAGAAATATGTACATAAAAATAGACTTTTAGAGAAAAGTATATATTTTTAAAGGAAAAATATGACCAACAATACATTTTTCAAGAAAAAATTACCATAACACATTTTTGAAGAAAAACATTATTCTCAGCAATACATTTTTGAATACAAAACTAGAAGTCATTTTCAGTTTTCTAAAATAAAAAGAATAAAAACAAAAAAATTTCATAAAATCTGACTAAATGAATCTTCTCACTATAACTGAACATTAAAAAATATACCTTAAAACCCCACCTTTTTAGCATTAAATAACCCACAGAGGTTGGTATGCCGTTAAACAAAACTCACACTTCCCTTTATCCATCCTGTGAGTATTAGATTCTCCAGACCCTCCTTCCTCATTACATATCCCAGAAACCTCAGCTGTCTCTTCCTGGTGTCAAGTATGAGTGCTCTTCTCATTTGCATCCTCTTCAACACCTTGTTGTTCATATGCTCGATCCACGGTATTCTCAGTAGAATATTCTGTAGAACCATATTTCTGCTGTCTCGAGTCTCTCCTTCATCCTTGAAGAGATTGTCCAACATTCACTGCCATATAGAAGAACAGGTATTACATATCAGCCCAGCACTCTTTTTTTTTTGTTTCCAATGAAATTTTCCTGTCTTTCAGTATTTTGGTTAGCTTTAGAAATACGTCCTTGTCCATGCCTATGCATCTTCGGATCTCAGTGTCACACTTTTCATTCACTGTCAGAATGCTTCCCAAGTATTTAAATTTCTTGTTTTATTTTAGTTTCTCCGACCTGTAGTCAGCATATTGGGTTTTTCTTATTGCTGATGACTGTACATTAAACTTTCTTGAAGTTTATGCTCAATCATTTCTTCTCACTTTCTTTTGCTACCTTCTGTCGAAGGTCTTTCATTTTCTTTCGTGTGTCTGCTATCAGCACTGTGTCATCCACGTATGATATATTGTTCAGATTGTGGCCGCCAATGACGAATTCTGGCAAGGATTTTATTTCTCTCAGAATTGTTTCACTGTATATGTTGAATAGATCCGGTGAGAAAACACATCCTTGTCTTACACTCTTTTCTATATTTGCATACATGTTGAATTCATTTCCTTTCTGTGCACAAGTAGTTTTCTGTCAATGCAGGTTCTTGATTATTCTAATGTTTTTCCCAAAAATGTCAAGGTTGCCATACATCTCCAACAAGTCTTTGCGACGTAATTTGTTAAATGCTTTTGCATAGACCATGAAGCACAAATGCAGGTTCTTTTTTCTTCTGGCTTGAATTCTCTCCAACACGTTGGTCCATGGTATCCTTAGTATCCTTCTGTAGAACTACATTTTTGCTGCCTCGGGCCTCTCCTCCATCCTTGAAGATATTTTTCAACATTCGTTGCCATACAGAAGGACTGATATCACATAGCAGTCCAACACTTTTTTTCTTTCTTTCCAATGAGATTTTCCTGTCTCTCAATACTCTGGTTAACTTTTGAAATGTGTCCTTGCCCATACCAATGTGTCTTTGGATCTCAGAGTCACATTTTCCATCCTCCATTACAAGGTATTTAAATTTCCTTACTTGTTTTATTTTAGTTTTGCTGATGGCCATTCATTTAGTTTTCCTGAAGTTAATGCTCAGACCTTTCTTCTCTCTGCTACCTTCTGTAGGAAATCCTGCATTTTCCTTTCCGCGTATCTGATATTGTTGAGACTGGGGCCACTAATGATGACGAATCCTGGCAAGAATTGTTTCACTGTATATGTCGAATAGATCCGGTGAGAAAACACATCCTTGTCTTACACTCTTTTCTATTTTTCTATACATGCTGAATTCGTTTTCTTTCTGTACACAAGCAGTTTGCTGTCAAAATAGGTTCTTGAATATCCTAATGTCTTTCTTGAAAATGTTGAGGTTGCCGAGCATCTTGAACAAGTCTTTGAACCATACTTTGTCAAATGTCTTTACATAGTCTATAAAGTACAGATGAAGGTGTGGAATTATAGTGGATTATCTGTTCTAGTGAAAAGTAGTTGTATGTTAAAACAGATTAACTGAATTTGGCCTTGTTAGTGGATAGCCCACTGTAAGTTATAAAAGGGGTTATACACAAGAAAACCAAATTGAGTATAGAAACATCATTTTATATATACACAAATATCAATTACAGTTTTTACAAATAAAAGGAATGTCTTTTGGATGAGTTTAAAGGACGTTAAAATGTTTATCGCAGTAAATGCTAAAAGAGAGTTTGTGCATAAATATGTGTGAGTGTTTGTCAGTTAGGAATGTCTTTGATGTCTCCGTCCGTTGGTCGGATAAGTAGCTCAAGGGACAGCGAAGAAGAAGATGAAAGGGAAAGGAGGCGAGCATAGTGGATCGCTTGACGAGGTCAAGAGAGGTGCTAATTACGCTCGCACTTTCTCAACTGGCGATGCTTTTTGTGTCGGCTTTTTATTTCGTCTTTGTGGGTCCCAGCAGGTTATTTGGGAATTCACACCCGTATTTGATTCTGGGCTTCCCATTGGATGATAAATAAAATTCGCGTAGGCTCGCGAACTGGAATTTGATATTTAATTAATTTTTGGTTTTCTGCCGGAAAATATGCGTGGAGCAGGATGCGCACAGACCAGTTTTGGTCATTTGCTTTCTGGACGTCTGAGGGCAAACATCCGGTCCCTTGCTTTGCTAGGTATCACCACAGAATTACAATGTATGTATAGCTCCGCACACATTCTGTAATATTTATTTTTTAATGCAATTGAAGAAACATTGATGTGTGTTGTGGTGAAGTGGATATCAGCTCGGAATGAGAAATTGGGAAGCCGAGTTCGAATTCCAGTTAAATTCATTGCATTCACTTATGCGCAAATACCCTTGGGAAAGGTATTAATCCATCTCTTCCCTCCAGTTACGGGTTAAATAACAGGACAGATTGGGTTCTGTAGCCTTGGCTGGCAACCAATTTACCGCAGAAAGCAATGGCAACCTACTGCAGGATAATCTTCTGCCCAGTTAGTCATGTCTCTTTCAAGACATGAACGCCCAAGCATATTTCACGTATGGCACTTAACTGAGGAAACAAACAAATTTGTTATAATAACAAATAATAATGTTTTATTTCAACAAACAGACAAAAATGAAGGAAGATTAAACCAGCTGCAAGCAATGTTAGAGGAAATTAAAATTGTTGATTTAATAAGTTCACAAATGTGAGTTAAGGTAAAACTGTATTGCACAAATAAAGCTTCAATATCCGTCTATATTTCTGAGATGAGGTATTGTAATTATTTACACACATTGTTCGGACTGTTGTCTTCATCTTTATTACCATGTTCACCGTCAATATTTGTCTACATTTCGATGATATGTTATTGGTATTATGATTATTTGCACTATTTAAATTGTTCAGACTGTTATCCTCATCTTTGCTGCCGTATTCACATTAAATATCTGTCTATATATCTTTAAGATGAGGTATTGTAATTATTTACACTATTTACATTGTTCAGACTGTTGTCCTCATCTTTGTTGACATATTCACCTTCAATATCTGTCTATATTTCTGAGATGAGGTATTGTAATTATTTACACTATTTCCATTGTTCGGACTGTTGTCCTCATCTTTGTTGACATATTCACCTTCAATATCCGTCTATATTTCTGAGATGAGGTATTGTAATTGTTTACACTATTTCCATTGTTCGGACTATTTGTCCCTCCCATCTTTATTGACATATTCACCTTCAATATCTGTCTATATTTCTGAGATGAGAATTATTATAATTATTTACACATTGTTCGGACTGTTGTCTTTGTCTTTGTTGCTATATTCACCTTCCAATATCTGTCTATATTTCTGAGATAAGTGTTATAATTATTTACTATTTCATTATTCGGACTGTCCTCATCTTTGTTGACATATTCACATTTAATATCTGTCTATATTTCTGGATAGGAGTATTGTAATTATTTACTATTTCCATTGTTAGGACTATTTGTCCTCATCTTTGTTGACATATTCACCTTCAATATCTGTCTATATTTCTATGAGATGAGGTATTATAATTATTTACACACATTATTAGGACTGTTGTCTTCATGCTGTTGCTATATTCACCTTCAATATCTGTCTATATTTCTGAGATGAGAGTAATTATTTACCACAACCTATTTCCATTGTTCGGACTGTTGTCTCATCTTTGTTGACATATTCACCTTCAATATCTGTCTATATTTCTGGGAATGGGGTATTATAATTATTTACACATTGTTAGGACTGTTGTCATACATCTTTTGTTGCTATATTCACCTTCAATATCTGTCTATATTTCTTGAGATGAGGTATTGTAATTATTTACACTATTTCCATTGTTCGGACTGTTGTCCTCATCTTTATTGACATGTCTTCACACTTCAATATCTGTCTATATTTCTGAGATGAGGTATTATAATTATTTACACACATTGTTAGGACTGTTGTAACATCTTTGTTGCTATATTCACCTTCAATATCTGTCTATATTTCTGAGATGAGGTATTGTAATTATTTACACTATTTCCATTGTTAGGACTGTTGTCCTCATCTTTGTTGACATATTCACCTTCAATATCTGTCTATATTTCTGAGATGAGGTATTGTAATTATTTACACATTGTTCGGTTTGTGTCTTCACCATCTTTGTTGCTATATTCACCTTCAATATGTATCTGTATTTCTGAGATGAGGTATTGTAATTATTTACACTATTTCCATTAAATGGGACTGTTTGTCCTCATCTTTGTTGACATATTCACCTTCAATATCTGTCTATATTTCTGAGATGAGGTATTGTATTATTTACACTATTTCCATTGTTCGGACTATTGTCCTCATCTTTGTTGACATATTCTGCTTAATATCTGTCTATATTTCTGAGATGAAAGTGTGTAATTATTTACACTATTTCCATTGTCGGGACTGTTGTCCTCATCTTTGTTGACATATTCACCTTCAATATCTGTCTGCTGTTTCTGAGATGAGGTATTGTAATTATTTACACTATTTCCATTGTTAGGACTGTTTGTCTCATCTTTGTTGACATATTCACCTTCAATATCTGTCTATGTTTCTGGGAATGGGGTATTATAATTATTTACACATTGTTAGGACTGTTGTCTTCATCTTTGTTGCTATATTCACCTTCGTATCTGTCTATGTTCTGAGTAAGTGTGCAGGTATTTGTATATTTCCATTGTTCGGACTGTTGTCCTCATCTTTGTTGACATATTCACCTTCAATATCTGTCTATATTTCTGAGATGAGGTATTGTAATTATTTACACTATTTCCATTGTTCGGACTGTTGTCCTCATCTTTGTTGCTATATTCACCTTCAATATCTGTCTATATTTTCTGAGATGAGGTATTGTAATTATTTACACTATTTCCATTGTTCGGACTGTTGTCCTCATCTTTATTGACATATTCACCTTCAATATCTGTCTATATTTCTGAGATGAGGTATTATGATGTTACCTGTTCCATTCTGTTCGGACTGTTGTCCTCATCTTTGTTGACATATTCACCTTCAATATCTGTCTATATTTCTGAGATGAGGTATTGTAATTATTTACACTATTTCCATTGTTCGGACTGTGTCCTCATCTTTGTTGACATATTCACCTTCAATATCTGTCTATATTTCTGAGATGGAGTATTGTAATTATTTTACTATTTCCATTATTTAGGACTGTTGTCCTCATCTTTGTTGACATATTCACCTTCAATATCTGTCTATATTTCTGAGATGAGGTATTGTAATTATTTGCCTGTTTCCATTGTTCGGACTGTTGTCCTCATCTTTGTTGACATATTCACCTTCAATATCTGTCTATATTTCTGAGATGGGGTAAAATTATTTACACATTATTGGACTGTTGTCTTCATCTTTGTTGCTATATTCACCTTCAGCCTCTGTCTATATTTCTGAGATGAGGGTATTGTAATTATTTACACTATTTCCATTGTTCGGACTGTTGTCCTCATCTTTGTTGACGCCTTCACCTTCAATATCTGTCTATATTTCTGAGATAGGAGTATTGTATTATTTACACTATTTCCATTATTGGGGACTGTTGTCCTCATCTTTGTTGCTATATTCTTCCAATATCTGTCTATATTTCTGAGATGAGGTATTGTGATATTTATATTTCCATTGTTCGGACTGTTGTCCTCATCTTTATTGACATATTCACCTTCAATATCTGTCTATATTTCTGAGATGAGTATTGTAATTATTTACACTATTTCCATTGTTAGGACTATTTGTCCTCATCTTTATTTGACATATTCCACCTTCAATATCCTATGTCTATATTTCTAGATGAAATTGACATGAAAATTATTTACTATTTCCATTGTTAGGACTGTTGTCCTCATCTTTGTTGACATATTCTATTCAATATCTGTCTATATTTCTGAGACAGGGTATTGTAATTATTTACACTATTTCCATTGTTCGGACTGTTGTCCTCATCTTTGTTGACATATTCACCTTCAATATCTGTCTATATTTCTGAGATGAGGTATTGTAATTATTTACATATATTCCATTGGTGGACTGTCCTCATCTTTGTTGACATATTCACCTTCAATATCTGTCTATATTTCTGAGATGAGGTATTATAATTGTTTACACTATTTCATTATTCGGACTGTTGTCCTCTCTTTGTTGACTTATTCACCTTCAATATCTGTCTATATTTCTGAGATGAAAATTATATAATTATTTACACTATTTCCATTGTTAGGACTTATTGTCCTCATCTTTGTTCGTATGTTCACCTTCAATATCTGTCTGTATTTCTGAGATGGGGTATTGTAATTATTTACACTATTTACATTGTTCAGACTTTTGTCCTCATCTTTGTTGACATATTCATCTTCAATATCCGTCTATATTTCTGAGATGAGGTATTATAATTATTTACACACATTGTTCGGACTGTTGTCTTCATCTTTATTACCATGTTCACCGTCAATATTTGTCTACATTTCGATGATATGTTATTGGTATTATGATTATTTGCACTATTTAAATTGTTCAGACTGTTATCCTCATCTTTGCTGCCGTATTCACATTAAATATCTGTCTATATATCTTTAAGATGAGGTATTGTAATTATTTACACTATTTACATTGTTCAGACTGTTGTCCTCATCTTTGTTGACATATTCACCTTCAATATCTGTCTATATTTCTGAGATGAGGTATTGTAATTATTTACACTATTTCCATTGTTCGGACTGTTGTCCTCATCTTTGTTGACATATTCACCTTCAATATCCGTCTGTATTTCTGAGATGAGGTATTGTAATTATTTACACTATTTCCATTGTTCGGACTATTCCTCATCTTTGTTGACATATTCACCTTCAATATCTGTCTATATTTCTGGGAATGAGGTATTATAATTATTTGCATTGTAGGACTGTTGTCTTCATCTTTGTTGCTATGCTTCACCTTCAATATGTCTATATTTTCTGAGATGGTATTGTAATTGTTTACTATTTCCATTGTTCGGACTGTTGTCCTCATCTTTGTTGACATATTCTTTGCTTATTATCTGTCTATATTTCTGAGATGAGGTATTGTAATTATTTACTATTTCCATTGTTCGGACTGTTGTCCTCATCTTTGTTAACATAATGTTCACCTTTTAATATCTGCTCTGTATTTCACAGGATAGGGTATTATAGTGCTTTACACACATTGTTAGGACTGTTGTCTTTATCTTGTTGCTATATGCATTAATGCCTCTGTCTATGTTCTGAGATGAAATTATTGTAATTATTTACCTATTTCCATTGTTGTTCGGATTGTTGTCCTCATCTTTGTTGACATATTCTTTACCTTCAATATCTGTCTATGTTCTGAGATGAGGTATTATAATTATTTACACACATTGTTAGGACTGTTGTCTTCATCTTTGTTGCTATATTCACTTTAATATCTGTCTGTATTTCTGAGATGAGGTATTGTAATTATTTACACTATTTCCATTGTTAGGACTGTTGTCCTCATCTTTGTTGACATATTCACCTTCAATATCTGTCTATATTTCTGAGATGAGGTATTATAATTATTTACCTTCTGATGGGACTACATGTTCATCTTTGCTATATTTACCTTCAATATCTGTCTGTATTTCTGAGATGAGGTATTGTAATTATTTACACCCTATTTCCATTGTTAGGACTGTTGTCCTCATCTTTGTTGACATGTTCACCTTCAATAACCATGTATATTTCTGAGATGAGGTATTGTAATTATTCACACATTGATAGGACTGTTGTCTTCATCTTTATTGCTATATTCACCTTCAATATCTGTCTATATTTCTGAGATGAGGTATTGTAATTATTTACCACTCTTCCATTATTGGGATCTTCTGTCCTCATCTTTGATGACATATTCACATAATATATGTCTATATTTCTGGGGGATGGTATTGTAATTATTTACACTATTTCCATTGTTCGGTTTGTGTCCTCATCTTCATTGACACATATTCACCTTCAATATCTGTCTATATTTCTGAGATGAGGGTATTATAATTATTTACACATTGTTCGGACTTTCTTGTCTTCATCTTTGTTACTATATTCACCTTCAATATCTGTCTATATTTCTGAGATGAGGTATTGTAATTGTTTGCACTGTTTCCATTGTTCGTTGTTGTCCTCATCTTTATTTATTCACCTTCAATATCTGTCTATGTTTCTGAGATGAGGTATTGTAATTATTTACTATTTCCATTGTTCGGACTGTTGTCCTCATCTTTGTTGACATATTCACCTTCAATATCTGTCTATATTTTCTGAGATGAGGTATTATAATTATTTACACACATTGTTCGGACTGTTGTCTTCATCTTTGTTGCTATGTTCACCTTCAATATCTGTCTATATTTCTGAGATGAGGTATTGTAATTATTTACTATTTCCATTGTTAGGACTGTTGTCCTCATCTTTATTGACATATTCACCTTCCCAATATCTGTCTATGTTCTGAGATGAGGTATTGTAATTATTTACACTATTTCCATTATTAGGACTGTTGTCCTCATCTTTGTTGCTATATTCACCTTCAATATCTGTCTATATTTCTGAGATGAGGTATTGTAATTATTTACACTATTTCCATTGTTAGGACTGTTGTCCTCATCTTTGTTGACATATTCACCTTCAATATCATCTATATTTCTGAGATGAGGTATTGTAATTGTTTACTATTTCAGGCTGTTAGGACTGTTGTCCTCTGTGTCTTTGTTGACATATTCACCTTCAATGTCATCTGTCTTCTGAGATGAGGTATTGTAATTATTTACTATTTCCATTGTTCGGTTCTTTGTCCTCATCTTTATTCACACTTCAATATCCGTCTATATTTCTGAGATGAGGTATTGTAATTATTTACACTATTTCCATTGTTCGGACTGTTGTCCTCATCTTTGTTGACATATTCACCTTCAATATCTGTCTATATTTCTGAGATGAGGTATTATAATTATTTACACACATTGTTCGGACTGTTGTCTTCATCTTTGTTGCTATATTCACCTTCAATATCTGTCTATATTTCTGAGATGAGGTATTGTAATTATTTACACTATTTCCATTGTTCGGACTGTTGTCCTCATCTTTGTTGACATATTCACCTTCAATATCTGTCTATATTTCTGAGATGAGGTATTGTAATTATTTACACTATTTCCATTGTTCGGACTGTTGTCCTCATCTTTGTTGCTATATTCACCTTCAATATCTGTCTATATTTCTGAGATGAGGTATTGTAATTATTTACACTATTTCCATTGTTCGGACTGTTGTCCTCATCTTTGTTGACATATTCACCTTCAATATCTGTCTATATTTCTGAGATGAGGTATTGTAATTATTTACACTATTTCCATTGTTCGGACTGTTGTCCTCATCTTTGTTGACATATTCACCTTCAATATCTGTCTATATTTCTGAGATGAGGTATTGTAATTATTTACACTATTTCCATTGTTCGGACTGTTGTCCTCATCTTTGTTGACATATTCACCTTCAATATCTGTCTATATTTCTGAGATGAGGTATTGTAATTATTTACACTATTTCCATTGTTCGGACTGTTGTCCTCATCTTTGTTGACATATTCACCTTCAATATCTGTCTATATTTCTGAGATGAGGTATTGTAATTATTTACACTATTTCCATTGTTCGGACTGTTGTCCTCATCTTTGTTGACATATTCACCTTCAATATCTGTCTATATTTCTGAGATGAGGTATTATAATTATTTACACTATTTCCATTGTTCGGACTGTTGTCCTCATCTTTGTTGACATATTCACCTTCAATATCTGTCTATATTTCTGAGATGAGGTATTATAATTATTTACACTATTTCCATTGTTCGGACTGTTGTCCTCATCTTTGTTGACATATTCACCTTCAATATCTGTCTATATTTCTGAGATGAGGTATTGTAATTATTTACACTATTTACATTGTTCAGACTTTTGTCCTCATCTTTGTTGACATATTCATCTTCAATATCCGTCTATATTTCTGAGATGAGGTATTATAATTATTTACACACATTGTTCGGACTGTTGTCTTCATCTTTATTACCATGTTCACCGTCAATATTTGTCTACATTTCGATGATATGTTATTGGTATTATGATTATTTGCACTATTTAAATTGTTCAGACTGTTATCCTCATCTTTGCTGCCGTATTCACATTAAATATCTGTCTATATATCTTTGAGATGAGGTATTGTAATTATTTACACTATTTACATTGTTCAGACAGTTGTCCTCATCTTTGTTGACATATTCACCTTCAATATCTGTCTATATTTCTGGGATGAGGTATTGTAATTATTTACACTATTTACATTGTTCAGACTTTTGTCCTCATCTTTGTTGCCATATTCATCTTCAATATCTGTCTATATTTCTGAGATGAGGAATTGTAATTATTTACACTATTTACGTTATTTGGACTTTTGTCCTCATCTTTGTTGCCATATTCACCTTCAATATCTGTCTATATTTCTGAGATGAGGTATTGTAATTATTTACACTATTTACATTGTTCAGACTTTTGTCCTCATCTTTGTTGCCATATTCACCTTCAATATCTGTCTATATTTCTGAGATGAGGAATTGTAATTATTTACACTATTTACGTTATTTGGACTTTTGTCCTCATCTTTGTTGCCATATTCACCTTCAATATCTGTCTATATTTCTGAGATGAGGTATTGTAATTATTTAAACTATTTACATTGTTCGGATTGTTGTCCTCATCTTTGTTGCCATATTCACCTTCAATATCTGTCTATATTTCTGAGATGAGGTATTGTAATTATTTACACTATTTACATTGTTCAGACTGTTGTCCTCATCTTTGTTGACATATTCACCTTCAATATCTGTCTATATTTCTGAGATGAGGTATTGTAATTATTTACACTATTTCCATTGTTCGGACTGTTGTCCTCATCTTTGTTGCCATATTCACCTTCAATATCTGTCTATATATCTGTGATGAGGTATTGTAATTATTTAAACTATTTACATTGTTCGGATTGTTGTCCTCATCTTTGTTGCCATATTCACCTTCAATATCTGTCTATATTTCTGAGATGAGGTATTGTAATTATTTACACTATTTACATTGTTCGGATTGTTGTCCTCATCTTTGTTGCCATATTCACCTTCAATATCTGTCCATATTTCTGAGATGAGGTATTGTAATTATTTACACTATTTACATTGTTCAGACTGTTGTCCTCATCTTTGTTGACATATTCACCTTCAATATCTGTCTATATTTCTGAGATGAGGTATTGTAATTATTTACACTATTTCCATTGTTCGGACTGTTGTCCTCATCTTTGTTGACATATTCACCTTCAATATCTGTCTATATTTCTGAGATGAGGTATTGTAATTATTTACACTATTTACATTGTTCAGACTGTTGTCCTCATCGCTTAGACTATATATTGCAATATTTTGCTGAAATGAAAATGGATTATAATGTAGAAAAGATATTTTCTTGTTTGCATGTTTAAGATGTAATTTAATTGAATAGTTGTGTGAATGTTCTGAATGACGAAAAGTTCGTTGAAGATTATTTTGCGTGAGGAAAATTTGTTGATTTGAGGTTGGCAGATAGATACAAACTTGCGGATTGAAGTTTATGCCGCATGGCGAATAAAGTAGGCAATTGTTGTTCTTACATAGCGGATGTACACGGGTGTCTGCTTCCGGCCCAAACTGAAATCATCCCTGGGTTTCTTCCTTAAATAATAGCAGAAGAAGTGGATCACAATGCCTTGGCAGGAAAACCAAGTCTCGTGCAGAAATATTTTTAGAAGTAAATTAACCAATCAGATTGTGAGCTTTAGAAAAATTTCGAAAGTTGGCTGGAGCCTACTTTTAAGAAACGTGCACAAGATTTGACTAGTAAAAAGGAAGCGACAGATAAAGAGTCATCAAGCTGCAATTAGTAAATTGTCCTATGATAGTTAAGTAGTATTTTTCGAGACATGATCGTTCAAGCGTGTATCACGTATAGCAGTTAACTGACTGACTGAATGAATAGGAATCATGATGAAGGCTTCTACTGGTCATAAAGTTGGGTATCGGTTTTCGATTGTTACAGAGCAATAAACTGATCTAATTACTACATAATAATATAACACATCTCTTCCTTCTAGCTATGAGTCAAATAATAGGAGAGATTGGGTTCTATAGCCTTGGCTGGCAACCAGTCTACCGCAGAAAGCAATGGCAACCTACTGCAGAATAATCTTCTGCCCAGTCAGTCATGTCTCTTTTGATACATGATTGCTCAAAGCATGTATCATGTATGGCACTTAACTGACTGAATGCCAAAATATAAATACTTTAAATAAAGTATCTATGTCTTCAACTACAGATAAAACATATTGTTGGTCCTTTTTTATATAAAAATGAGTTGCTAGTATTTGTGCTATAAATACATATTTTTATACTTTCCTAATATTCCTCAGATAATGGACTCTCCCTCCTATCTTAATAAGAGTTAACGGGAAGTTCATAGGAGTTCTTTAGACTTCTATTGGAGTTCAGTAGAACTACTAGGCAGTTAGCCGAATACTAAGGAGTCAGCTTTCAGTGGAAGATTACCAAGTTCCTAACATTTTGGGTGTGTTAAGTCGATTAGCAACTGACATAGCACGATCTTAACTTTCAGTGCGAAAACTATTTCACAACAGAAAACATGCTTGAATTCTTGAATTTGGTTTTCAAAGTTTTCCCCCATCAAAACATTTTACAGCAATAAAAAAAATGCAACCATTTGTTGGTTTAATGTCTTGGATATGGTGGCTCGAACAGAACAGACCAAACCAATTCCAAGACTGTTTTCTGTGTTATTCTTGCTGCATGTGGCTTTTGATATTGTCATTGAAGAGAACTATTTTTATTCTTTAATCCACTGTTTACACTGCCACTACTGCATGATTAGTAATTAGGATGATACATCTGTTCTTACAGTTGATTCCTTAAAATGGAAATTACTTAATACTCAACCTAATATATAAAATTTTCTGATTTAATGATTGATCTCTTAATATTTTTCTTTCTCAATTCACCCCAAGCAAGGCGATAATGCCACTAAAATGCAATGGACGATTGAGAGTAAAAGAGAATGAAAAACACTTTAGAAGGGACTAGAAATGCAATCATAAACAGTAAACATGGAATAAACCTCTACTAAAAGATTGGAGAAGAGTGTGAACTGGGCAATAGGCAAACCCATCTACTCCTACTGAGGTAGAAAAAAAAATAAATAGTAAATAAAATTTCAGAATTTATATTAGAAATATAGAGTTGAAGTATAATTTAGAAGAAAACTGAAACCCAATCCCAAACTGAAAACAAGAGATAAACCTATACTCCTGTTTAGAAAAAAACGCAGTGTTGACTATTGGATAAAAGTGGCATCACTTGTGCAACGAGGCAGATAACATAATTAACTGACCTGGTGTTGGTTTAGAAAGATCATTAATGTCTATTTCCTCTGTCTCTTCTTCTGAGTATCCATCATATTTAACAATGGCCACAACGGAATTGTTGTTGTTACATTTCTGAAAATCTTTTATGGTGGCTTTGTATTTGTAGCCATCTCTGGACCAAGGGGCAAGGCATTCGTCTCCTTTCTGCCAGACATCTGTCACAAAAAGAAGAGCATTTTTGTTTTTAATTAAAAAATAGAAATAATCAACAGTATTTACATTATTCAGACGATTGTTCTCATCTTTGTGGCCATTTGTACGATATTTTGGCCATACACTCCGGCCTTCTTCAGGTGCTAGGAATTTTGAACCAAAACTACAATCACTGGGGTATACCTAGCACCTGAAGAAGGCCAGAGTATATGGCTGAAACATTGTACAAGTGGCAACAAAGTTTTGAGTTTGAGTTTTGTTTAA
>JBBBDQ010029473.1:0-7500 GCA_037127315.1 Ascarosepion bandense
ACTTTCACCAGAAACAACTTTCTTGATTATTATGTGTGGGATGCAGTTGAGTGAGGGACTAACGAAACCCCTTTAAAAACCAGAGATGAAAAAAAGGCAAGGATTTGGAAAACATTCACCAACTTAAAGAAATCGGCCATCCAAAAATGTTGCATGGGATTCCGAAGTCGTCTGGAGACTGTGGCTGAAGGCAATGATGATTTTATTGAATCAAGTTATTTTGCTGTAGTTTTGGTAAATATATCTATTAACATGAGATGTCACTGTCATTTCTTTTTTGCCATAATCAGACGACAATTTATCAATCGCACCTAATAGGTTCAGACTTTTTCTTGCAATCGTTCCACACAAAGCAATGCAGTACTGCCACTGGTGTGCAGGGGGTCACAGTTAGAGTAGAGGGATGAGGAAAAATGGTCAACGTGGTTATTGAAGAAAGGATAAGAAAAATTGGAGTCGAGGAGTTACAAGAGGCGCAACTGATTTAACCTTTTAGAGATTGTATAGTTATGCCAGGATTCGTCATCAGAGGCCATATTTTAAACAATGTAAGGTACGCAGATGATACAGTACTGATAGCAGATACTGAAAGGAAAGTACAAGACCTCCTACAGAAGGTAGTTGAAGAGAGTGACAAGAAAGGACTACAAATAAACTGCAAGAAAACCGAATGCATAGTCATCAGCAAAAAAGAGCAAACCAAAATGCCAAATACATTTCGGAAAAACTAAAACCAATCAGGAACAAAAAATTAATTACCTGGGAAGTGCCATACAGAGATCCGAAGGCGAATTGGAATGGCGAAGGACGTGTTCCAGAAGCTGAGTAAAGTATTGAGAGGCAGGAAACTATTACTAGAAACAAAGACGAGAATAATAGATTGCTATGTGATGTCAATTCTTCAATATGGCAGTGAATGCTGGGCAATATCACCAAAGATGAAGGAAAAACTGGATTCAGCTGAAATTTGGTTCTATAGAAGGATGCTGCGGATATCATGGATCGAGCATGTGAGCAATGATGAGGTTTTGGGAAGGATGGAAATATAAAGAAAATTAATATTGAGCATCAGGAAGAGACAACTAAAGTTTCTTGGGACATGCAATGAGGAAGAAGGGCTTGGAGAACCCTTTACTAACAGGCAAGGGAAAAAAGAGGGAAAAAAGACAGAGGAAAGCAGCGGATAACATATTTGAAGGTGGATAACAGAACAGGGGGTTCCGTGGTGTTACAGGAGAAAGTGTGCTCAGAGCCACCAGGAATAGGAAGACGTGAAAAGCCATGATCGCCTACGTCCTGTAAGGACAAGGCACATAATAGTAGAAGAAGACAGAATTCCACTGGTACGCAGGGACTTACAATAAGAGAAAAAGAAACAAATCAAGGTACGGGGGATGTCGAAGAAATGAAAGATATGGATGAGAATCAAGTAGATAAAAGATGGCAATTGACGTTGCATTTAAACTTTTGTAGATTGTTGCTGTCAGGGAAGCAGGCGAATAGAAGTGAGTACTACCAACGGGAAGTGCGAAAAAAGAAGCTGATAGAGTAGAAGATAGAGTTACTATTAACTGGCTCGACGGTCAAAGCTGGGACCTTAATTCCAATCTAGCAGCGCGAGTAAAAAATACATGTGGTCGAGAGAAGCAAGGAAAAAGATCATCAGAGCAGTTACCATGGAAATACTTGTAGAAAAGACAGAGGGAAGCCACATCACATCGGTGAGAAAGCGACTGAAGGCGAGCTGCCAAGTCAGGATCGATTATATTGCATCCTCGTTTGGTTTTTGAATTACGGTTATATTTAGCAATGTTAACAGTAAAATTCGTCGGTAGGCTGATATCAGTCGAATTTACAATTGAGTTCATTGACTGATATAAATATTTTTTTTTAGTCCACGAGTGTAAATTAGGTGTGTCCATACTTGTGTATACAACTATCCTCTCGGTTTCTGTGGTTTTCAACTCCTCTGGACATCATGTAGTCGATGTTTTCTACCTAGACTAAACTGATAAACAAATACAGAAGATAGGAATGCGTAGCCGATACAAAAATATATAATATCACATTCTATTTTACATCATAAAATAGATATTTTATTGAAACATGTCTGTAATGTACTATAATAAAATGGGTCATTAACTTTCTAAATAGCGAATATATTGAACTAAATCATCAAACGATGCGACCCGCAATGTTACTGATATTAACTCGGAGTACCTGGCACCTGATTTCAAAGTCACTGGTTTCAAATCAAATACCGCCTGGCTAGGTAATTTAGTAACTTTCGCGCCTCCCAAATTCGCCTCGTATCCATACTTTTACCCAGCTCTCGATTCATTTTCGCCGACCCTCTTTCGTTTCACCCTGTTGCCATGGAGATCGCTATCGGAATCTCCGATGTCTTAAAGTTAATTAGCTTTTTCCATTTAGCAAATTGATCCGTGCCACGAGACGAAGCCTCGATTAAAACATGTTGATGTAAAGATTAATTACTGCTTGCTATCAACAGTCACCGATATCGATTAATAACAGTTCTAACAAGCCATATGTAATAGCAATAACACAAACGTTTATAATAATAATAATAATAATAATAATAATAATAATAATAAAGCAAAACAAAACAACACATTGAAAGAATCCCTGGAAACCCCAGCTTAAGAGATATACAAAAAATTGTCTTATTAAGACACACTAAGGAGAACTTAGTAACTATGTAACGCTAGGGGTGATGGGGAAGATAGAAAAAACATGAAATGGAGCCATAACAACATGCCACGACCTGCCTTAGGTCTTCCCGCAGACTTTGTTGGTAATGCGACCATAGCAGAAATCGAAATATCTTGAAAAATGACATAATAATAAAAATAATAATAATAATAATAATAATAATGTCATTTTTCATCATGCTTCGATTTCTACTATGGTCGCACTACCAACCAAGTCTGCAGGAAGACCTAAGGCAGGTCGTGGCGTGTTGTTATGGCTCCATTTCATGTTTTTTCTATCTCCCCTATCATCCATAGCGTTCCATAGACAAGGTTTTCCTTAGCGTGTGGGCTATACTTAAGAAGACAATTTTTTGTATATCTCTCAAGCTGGGGTTTCCAGGGATTCTTTCAACGTGTTGTTTTGTTTCATTTTTTTATCATTCCAAGTGCACCTACTATCACTGGCACGACTCTTGTTTTCAATTTCCACATTTTTTCTATTTCAATTTCCAGGTCTTTATATTTTGACAGTTTTTCAAATTCCTTGATTGCTATGTTACAATCCGCTGGACAAGCCATATCAATTAATAGACAAGTTTTCTCCTTCTGGTGTTTAACAATAATGTCTGGCCTGTTTGCTTCAATTTTTCTTTCTGTTATTATTATTATTATTATTATTATTATTATTATTATTATTATTATTACGAGTAGGCTTGTTCCGTCAACAATAACTGCAGTTTATCTATATCGATATGTCCTCCAAAATGACGACAACATACATATTGATGTATCTACTATCGAGTAGCTTACATTAAAACACAAGATAATGAGCAATATATATATATATATATATATATATATATATATATATATATATATATATATATATATATCACTACTCGGCGACAATAGTTATTGCAAAAAATACAATTATAAGGTACTTTTAAAGAGCAAATACGCGGCAAGAGTTTTCATACTGAGCGTTAGGAAAATAAATTTCCTGGGGCATGTGATGAAGAAGGAAGGTTTGAAGAATCTGATACCCAGAGGTCAAATAGAGTTAGAGGGAAAGCGAGAAGGTGCAAAGCAGCAGATAACATATTTGACGAATGGCAGAACGGGGTTTGGGTGAGAAAACAGGAGAAAGCGTGCTCAGAGCCACCAGGGAGACATGGAAGACCATGATCGCCTACGTCCTATAGAAGAAGAAGAAGAAGAAGAAGAAGAAGAAGAAGAAGAAGAAGAAACTAAGCCGACGCTACCTCACTATTGTCTCTCTAATGAACTGATCCGACGTGGCCTTGTTATTGTCTCTCTCAGTCCATGAGTATAAGAGGAGGGATATATATATATATATATATATATATATATATATATATATATCCCTCCTATATATATATATATATATATATATATATATATAGTCATCCGCAGACAGATCTGATTTGCTGTTTCACAGTTCATCAGTACGGTTAGACATCCGATTGCTTTTAGCCAGGATTGAAACCCGACCTAATTGTTATCAGTGGCTAAAAGTGTTCTAATTCATTACTGAATGAACGATGCGTAGATGCTAGAATAGCTACTGTTTTTTTTTTTTTTTTTTAGTCTACCATTCTTCCAGAGAGCTCAATCAGGATGTGAGATAAATATATATAACAATCATTAACATATATATATATATATATATATATATATATATATATATATATATATATATATATATATATATATATATATATATATATATCTATATATATATATATATAAGATATATATATATATCTTATATATATATATAAGATATATATATATATATCTTATATATATATATATATAAGATATATATATATATATATATATATATAAGAGCGAGAAGCCGTGAATGTTTTGTTCAATGTGTAGAGTTATAAACTTGCGACTTTACATATCTCAATATATAAAGTCACAAGTTTATGTCTGTTGTTGATGCAGTATTTGATGTTATTTTACTCGAATGATCAAGCAATACGAGTACAAGAGCCACTCAAGGTAGAGCATTACAGTATGATACTGTATGAGCGTTAAAGAAGGCGGGAATCGTAGTATTAGGTTATGTAGGAAATATAAAGATTAACCCTAAGCTTGAAAAAAATATTGTTATAATTGGGAAATATAACACCGGCTGCCTGTTCACCAGCTTCGTAGTTTTTGATAATAAACTCTATGCGTAGAACTTTCGTTTTACTATTGGTATACGAAGGAAATGAGGAAGATTTATCCTCGTATATGGGTCTCACCTACAAAGGGTGGAACCAATGAATGTAGCATGCTGGGTCTCAGCTTCAAAGGTCAGGGCTGGTGGAACCAATTAATGTATTTCCTAAATAGCG
Organism: Ascarosepion bandense; assembly: GCA_037127315.1. Lineage (NCBI taxonomy): Eukaryota > Metazoa > Mollusca > Cephalopoda > Sepiida > Sepiidae > Ascarosepion > Ascarosepion bandense. Next base: position 5,087 of record JBBBDQ010029473.1, read on the forward strand.
GTAGAATAGTGAGAAGCATGCGATATTTCTTCTGTGGACTAGCGGATATCAGTCAGTTAAGTGCCATACGTGATACACGCTTGGGCGATCATGTCTCGAAAGAGACATGACTGACTGGGCAGAAGATTATCCCGCCCGCAGTAGGTTGCCATTGCTTTCTGCGGTAGACTGGTTGCCAACCAAGGCTATAGAACCCAATCTGTCCTGCTATTTAACCCATAACTGGAAGGAAGAGATGGATTAATACCTTTCCCAAGGGTATTTGCGCGCAAGTGAATACAATAGATTCAACTGGAATTCGAACTCGGCTCCCCGGTTTCTCGTTCCGAGCCGATATCCACTGTACCACAACGCACATCCTCTAGATATAGGTTGGAAAATAATAACTCACAAGGCCGCGTAGACACTTTTGAACTCTATTAGGTGATTGATGACTGGACAGCTCCAAATCAGATATGACAGCCATAATTTTATCCTGGAGTGGCTTTTGTAAAGATAACTGGGGAACTAAAATACTAGAATAAGAAAAGGAGCCCATTTTTTTTAATTGGTGTAACAGTCTTAAAAACTGGAATCAGATACAATATGAAGCGCAGAAGATTTTGATGTATTTAACAATACAGTCGTTAGAATTTTTGCATTTCTTCTAAGCCCATACTTTCCCCCAATTTACAACAGGTCATCATCGTATGTCTCTTTCTACGCGTCGTTGCAGATTGTGCACCAATATGAGATATCATGTTCATTCTTTAAAGTTCCTGTTCTATGCTGGGATGTGTGTTGTAGTGCAATGGATATCGACTCGGAACCACAAATTGGTTGTGCCGAGGTCGAATTTCAGTTGAACTCCTTGCATTCACTTATGCTCAAATACTCTTCTCTCCAGTTATGAGTTAAATAATAGGTCAGATTTGGTTCTATAGCCTTGGTTGGCAACCAATCTACCGCAGAAGGCAATGGCCATCTACTGCGGGATAATCTTCTGCCCAGTCAGTCATGTCTCTTTTGAGACATGATCGTCCAAAGCGTATATCACGTATGGTACTTAACTGACTGACTGACTTCCATGCTGACTCAAGGCATGCTGGATCGCTATAGAACCTGGTCTCTCTTCCACTTGGAGATTGTCCAGCAATAGATTGCTAGTTTTTTCTGCAGCAGACTGGTTACCAACCCAGTATGTTGTGCTATTGACCCTCTCCAAGCTGGTTTTGAATTAAAAGTTTCCTTCTCCTAGACCAGTCATAGAACCCGGTCTGTTCTGCAATAAATAATATATAAGTTGGTCGACCGCTAGGCCGAGGGCAACCCGAACGTTTCCTTTACTTTCCCTGCGACTTTGCGGCAGGGGTGGGCTCGACTCCTATCCCTGGATTTCTCCGCTTACCCTCGATCCTTGTTTTTGTTGCTGAGTACTCAGCAGAAAAGTGTCGAGTAATATATTTTTTGACTATCTAGCTACTGAACCCGCAACCTCACGCACCGTAGGCGAGCACTGTACCAGTGCGGTACGGTCGGTATGACCACCCAATTCTCCATTTCTCTGAAACAGGCGACATGTTTATTTATCGTCTTGTTTTTTGCACTACCTAAATAGACATAAAATAAAAAATTGTAAATTATCATTTTTAGACGTTCCATAAACTGCTACATTTGTAAGAATCTAAAAGTATTGATTTATTATCGATTTAGAAGGGGTTCTTGTTTTCAACATTTAATTTAGTGTCAAATCGATCCCTGGCTTTTAAATACTCATTAATGATATAGGCTAATTAATTTAGACAATATATAGAAATAATAAACATTGAAAATAGTGTAAATACTACCTCATCTCAGAAATATAGATAAATATTAAAATCTCATTCTTTTATTGTTTGTTTTTGTTTTCTTTCTCATTAGAATCCCTTTTCTTCATTGTATGTTTCTTTATTTGGGGGGGGTCTTTTTTTCTTTTTTCCTCTCTAACTAAAATCCCATTCTTTCTTTCTTTCTTTCTTTCTTTCTTTCTTGCTTTCTTTCTTTCTTTCTTGCTTTATTGACATTCATTTATTATTTCGTTCATTCTTTCGTTCTTTCTTTCTGTCGGATATTTCATCGTCCCACTTCATTTTTTTCACCCTCCCCTGTTTCTAACCACCCTACCTTTGCCATCTTTCGTTTTCCACTCTTACGAAGGTTATTTAATAAATTCCTATTAATCTGTCGTCTCCGCTTTTCCGGCTCATCCATTTTCGGAGTTTTACACCATTTCACCCACCTTGCTTCACCCCCAACGCTGCTGGGTCTTCCACTGAACCTTTTCAGCTGCGTATCCCAATCCGATTCTTGCCCACAGTTACTTCACCACCCGCTCGGCCTCCATACATTCCCGCCATTTGCGCTTAATTTGTTCTTGCCTTTCCGTCTGCAATCGT
>JBBBDQ010029473.1:10000-40000 GCA_037127315.1 Ascarosepion bandense
TATATATATATATATATATATATATATATATATTAGAGTTTATTTTATAATCACATACAATGCCATCCCTCATGCTGCAAATACGACGCAGTAATTAATCAAAAAATCATAACAGTAACATTTCACTTATTCTCAAGGCTGAATTATTTTATTTTAGTAATTCTTTTGTTAAAATTTTGAGATCTTTCGGCTATATCACGTTGAAACACCGGTTCCCGTACGATCACGGAAGTTAAGCAACGTCGAGCTTGGGTAGTATCTAGATGGGTGCTGTAAGGTTGAATGTGTGGCTGGTGTAATGTGTAACGGAATTGTTAATCGGAGAGCTGAGTTCCGAGTTCCAGTTGCGCTATAAACTATTATGCGCAACTTATTGATTGTTTTTTTTTTTCAAATTATGATTAGGTAAGCGTTTACCTCGACTACTCCCAGGAATGGGTTAATTAGTAGTATTTGTATCAGAAACCATTCTTTTTCATTTTTATGTGCCATGTCTTTTCAGGACGTAAGCGAAAATGTACCTCCATCTACGCCTATTTTTTTCGGTCTTAACACTTTTTCTCTAGATAAGTGCTGATAGCAGACACGAAAATGAAAAACGCAGGACCTCTTACAGAAGGTAGCAAGTAAAATCGAGAAGAAATGACTAAACATAAACTACAAGAAAACTGAATGTATGGCCATTGGAAAACAGAGAAACCAAAACTAAAGACTACTGCTCAGGGGTACTTAAATCAAGCAGGTGCAGTTCCTGGGAAGTGTTCTGACAGGAGATGGAAAGCGCGATTCTGAAATCCGAAAGCACAGTGGCAGGGCCAAGAACGCATTTCAAAGGCTAAGCATCAGAAAGATTTCGTTAGAACAAATAAAAGAACACTGGACTATTATGGGATATCTGTACTCCTATATGGCAATGAATGCAGGAGGATCTCCTCAAAGATAGAGAAGAGACAAGAAGCAGCAGAAATAAAGAAAAGCGTAATGGGAGGACAGATATCACATAACAGTCCAGTACCCTTTTCTTTGTTTCTGTTGCTTTGAGTCTCTCCATTTTTGAGGAGATTGTCCAGCATTCACTGCCCTATAGGAGGACAGAAATCACATAACAGTCCAGTACCCTTTTCTTTGTTTCTGTTGCTTTGAGTCTCTCCATCTTTGAGGAGATTGTTCAGCATTCGCTGCCCTATAGGAGGACAGAGATCACAAAACAGTCCAGTACTCTTTTCTTTGTTTATGGTGCTTCGAGTCTCTTCTTCATCTTTGTGGAGATCGCCCTGCATTCGCAGCCATCTTGGAGGACAGATTTCAAGTAGCAGTCCAGTGCTATTTTTTTCTTTCTGTTGCTTTGAGTCTCTCCATCTTTGAGAAGATCGTCCAGCATTCACTGCCATATAGGAGGACAGAAATCACATAACAGTCCAGTACCCTTTTCTTTGTTTCTGTTGCTTTGAGTCTCTCCATCTTTGAGGAGATTGTCCAGCATTCACTGCCCTATAGGAGGACAGAAATCACATAACAGTCCAGTACTCTTTTCTTTGTTTCTGTTGCTTTGAGTCTCTCCATCTTTGAGGAGATTATCCAGCATTCACTGCCCTATAGGAGGACAGAAATCACAAAACAGTCCAGTACTCTTTTCTTTGTTTATGGTGCTTCGAGTCTCTTCTTCATCTTTGAGGAGATCGTCCTGCATTCGCAGCCATCTTGGAGGACAGATTTCAAGTAGCAGTCCAGTGCTATTTTCTTTATTTCCAACGAAATATTCCTTTTTCTCATTATTTATTTTTAAAATACGTCCTTGGACATACCAAAAAAATAATAGAATTTAAAATTATTTCATGGCTTTAAATAACCTATAAAGTGTTGATAAGCTGTAAAACTTGAATCAATCAATAAAAAAAGCAATTTCAAACATTACAAAATAACTAAAAACAAATCACTGAGTAACAATTTTCATCGGTCTTCAATTACTTGATACATAATTTTCTGAAAAACTGGCGTAAAGCCAGACGACTGCTTCGATAACTGAATTTTGTTATTTAATGCACGGAATAGGTCATGTGTCGTACAACGATTACGGATAAGTTGATCTATTGGAATATCGCTCACATATTTATGCCCTATGCAGTACTAAGTTAAGCATTTGGAAAGAGACGTAATCAATTTCCCCTTTCTTTTATTACCTAAATTTGACTCAATAGAAAACTAACAATATAATTAGGTTTTTAATAAAATAAATACGACGACAGATTTCCTAAAAACAAATCAAATTTATTTTAATCATCTTATGAATTTAATTAATTTGTATAATTAGCTTTAGTTTGTAGTTTTGAAAAGAATATGAAATAATGATTCAAAGTATTATCAAATTTGCACACCATCCCACCCCATTTCGATAAATGTTTTCCCGTTATTTGATGATCAAATTAGACGCACATTTTAGCAAGGTAATTTGTAATTGCTTCTTTTGCACCCCTACTTACTCTCGCATAATCCATTTATTTAACTAGATAGCTACCGCATTGTGCTCATTATTTATCTATATATACAAATATTTCGCTTTTTTATATCTTTCTTTTCGTCTGTTTAAGTATATCTATCTATCTATCTATCTATCTATTTCTGTTGGTTCATTATCTATCTATCTATCTATCTATCTATTTCTGTTGGTTCATTATCTATCTATCTATCTATCTATCTATCTATCTATCTATCTATTTCTGTTGGTTCATTATCTATCTATCTATCTATCTATCTATCTATCTATTTCTGTTGGTTCATTATCTATCTATCTATCTATCTATCTATCTATCTATCTATCTGTTTCTGTTGGTTCATTATCTATCTATCTATCTATCTATTTCTGTTGGTTCATTATCTATCTATCTATCTATCTATCTATCTATCTATCTATCTATCTATCTCAGTCTATTCATATCTGTCTATCTCAGTCTGTTCATATCTATCTATCTATCTATCTATCTATCTATCTATCTATCTATCTATCTATCTATCTCGGTTTCTTCATATCTTCCAGTATTCACATTCTCCTGTAGAAATAAATCCCCATCGTATCTATTAACTTCTTAATGTGTGAGGAGATTGTACAACATACATTACTACATCGAGGATTATATATTAGATAGAATCTAAACACTATTTTCTTGGTTTATATGCAAGTTTTCTTTATTGCTTAATAGTTTGCTTAAATTCTGCCAGGCGTCTTTCATTATTCTTACGCATCTACAGATAGATATATATGAACAGTCTGTGATAGATAGATAGATAGATAGATAGATAGATAGATAGATAGATAGATAGATAGATAGATAGATAGATAGATTTGAAAAAGCTAAAATAAATACGAATATGAGCAGGTTGAAATACAGATATGAACAGACTGAGATAGATAGATAGATAGATAGATAGATAGATAGATAGATAGATAGATAGATAGATATGAACAGACTGAGATAGATAGATCTATTTACAGCTGTCCTCTTCTGATTTAAATATTTTTCTTGTATTTCCTAATATACTTTAAATTTGATGTTTTAAAAATTTTTGATTTGCTAATCCCTAGGTGCCTCAACTTTATGAATTCAAGCGTTAGGACTAATCATTTCACATTTGAAATTGCTATATATAACTGTAACCTCACTATATGCAATTTTTTCTGGGATACCTCGATATGGTGTCATATGTTAGCAAGCTTTTCTCATTAGAATCATTACAAGTGAGTTGTGAGTTCGGTTCTCATATGTTTGGCCTTGTGCCACATCTAAGCAGCTCTTAGAAAATCACCATACAATTACTTATGTCTGTATTTACGAGATACGGTATGGTAACTATTTACACTGTTCGAATTGTTGTCTTTATCTTAATTGCCGTATTCATGATGTTTCGGGCGCTGTACGCTTCGCCCTTTTTCAGGTGATATACGTCAGAATTCCGAGCCTAACCTTTTACTTAGTCCACGGTTGCAGATTGTTCCAGTTCCATGATACATGCATTTTTTAGATAACTCGGTTTTTAATTAACCCCCCTTGTTAACACAATTCTCCAAGATTTCGTTCCCTCTTCTGTGACTAGATTATTAAACTCACAACTCTTTGGATTAAGTTACTTTTTGGATCACTCAACTAACGTTTTCATCTACTAATCCTAACACTGAAATGGAGATATCTAAAAAAGTCATGTGGGCTAAATTTGAAAGTTGGTTTGAAATTCCAACGTATACTACCGGAAGAAAGCCAGAGTGTAGCGGCCGAAATGTCGTGAATATGGTAGTAAAGATAAGAACAGCAGTCCGAACTATGTAAATTATAAAAATAACTCATCTCAGAAATATAGACACGTTTCCTTGTGTGCATTAATCATTTTAAAGAAACTGCATTCATTATACAAATTCCCTCCTCTGTGACCAGGTATTGAACTCACAACTGTTTGGATTAAGTTACTTTTTGAATCACTCAACTAACGTTTTCATCCACTAACTCACGACTCTTTGGGTCAAGTCACTTTTTTAATTATTTTAAACTGAACCTTTATTTAGTCCATAGCGATAAATTGTTCTAATTCCAAGTGTCATGCTTCTTCCGGATATCTAAGTTTCAGTTATTTCCCTTTAGTAACTCAACTCTACAAGTTTTTGTTCACTCCTGCTGTGGCCAGGTATTGAATTCACAACTCTTTGGGTCAAGCCACTTTTTGGATTATTTTAAACTGAACCTTAATTTAGCCATTACGGATATATTGTTCTAATTCCAGGTGTCATGCCCCTTCTGTATATCTCAGTTTCAGTTGATTCTCTTTCGTAACTCAAATCTCCATATCCCCACTTCAGCTGAAGTCACGTATTGAACTCAAACTGTTTTTGGATTACTTCAATCAAAGCTTTTATTACAAACAGTACCTTTCTATGAATTAAAACTTACTTTTTTAGAAGTGAGCTAGTCAATTACAACAGTGTCGTGATGGTTAACGAACTAGACTCACAGATCATTTCTCGTTCCATGGGTTCGAGAATGAATAAACGCGCCTTTCACATTGCCCTTGTTCCAAGCTAAGTGACTTTTGAATAAAGCCACAATATTCAAATATATTTTCTCTTTTATTTTGTTGGTGTTGTCGTGAGCGCATGCGCATGCGCAAATGCCGTTTCTCTTTTCAACCGACAAACGACTTTTCTTTTATTGCAATGTACGCTCTCTTTCTCATAGTTTCATTTGGGTTGCCAATAAAAGCCGCCGACAATCTTCTCGCTACACTAATGTTTGGGCTTTATTAACAGTCACGACAGCGCATCTATCGCCAGACCCACTTCCGGTACGTACAGATCACATACGACCGAAATACAATCTCTAGCTCGTAAGATCTCGCGTGGCTTATTGCCGATCTCACCCGTGTCCGACCACGACTCACTGCGTTTTCTTCTCACTTGCATTCAGAGGTTTTGTTTTTTGCCCTACGTCTTCTGTTTCCACTTACGGTCTATATTTACATCCCGTTTTAATTATTTCTTTCTTTTAGATATTGCTTCGATAGACGTTTGTAATACCTTAATCAATTTGCAATTGTCTTTCGTTCTGTCTTTCGGTAAATGCTTTCTTTCTTTTTTTCTTTTGATTTCTAACTTTCTGCTGTGTTTCTTTTCTCTTTTCTATCTTTCTTCTTTTCTTTCTTTCTATCTTTCTTCCCTTCTTCCTTTCCTGATTTCTTTTTATTTCCCCCCCTTTTTTTTTGTATTAATTTCCCTTCTTTCTTATCGTTTCTCGCAATTTTATTCATTAATTTTCTCTCTTGCGTCCTTCCTTTCATTTCACTTCTCACTTTCTCTTCATTTTTCTTTCTTTTATTTCATTTTTCTTTTTCTTTCTTTCTTTCTTTCTTATTTTTTTTCTTTAACAACACACCTTTGACGCGTTTTTTTTTCTTGCTTACTTTCGGCAAAGGGGAAGATAACCTGGAACAGAAAATTCATTGGTAGTAATGCGAGAGTATCTTAAAATGAGGATAACACACACACACACACACACACACACACACACACACACACACACATACATATATATATATATATAGGTTATCGAGGTAGCAGATAACTTTCTAAATCTATATTGTCACGTATAACATTTAATGAATGTCGATTATGTTTAATCATGAGCCGTTCCAAACATCGTATTTGGGCTTTAATTTCAGGTGAAAATAAAGACAAAAATTCTCCAACATTTAGATGTTTTTTTTTTTTATTAAGTTGGCTCTAAGCTTTCGGCTCACATGAGCCATCTTCAGAGAAGTTACAGGGACGTTAACATAAAATCATCCACCATCAAAGATGATTTTTTACCTTGTGTTGACATAAAAGTTTACTAAGCAACGATAACAGTTACCAAATTGAAGATGCAGTTCGTAAAATTAAAATCTGGTTCTATGACGTCACACCGCGTGAGAGCTCGAAATGTTATCAGAACCATATATTTAAATGAAATGTAATGTGTTATGATAAGATTTAAATGTAATCTTATAAAGTGTGGTTGTTTTGATTTAATTTAGATGCCCTTCAATATCTTAAGATTATTTTTACTGTGTGTATGAGTGAGTATTATTGTATTGTTGACTAAAAGGTGAGTATTATTGTATTGTTGACTAAAATCTCTGATATTACCTACATGCTTATGTTTTTCTAAGAAATGTTGTTTAATTGAACTCTGATCAGAAAGGTGACAGGTAAGTCTACAGGAGAGCGTGCATTCTTTGATGGTGGGTGTTTTTATGCTAACGTCCCTGTAACTTCTCTGAAGATGGCTCATTTGAGCTGAAAGCTTAGAGCCAACTTAAAAAATATCCAAATGTTGGATAATTTTTGTCTTTATTTCCTCCTGAAATTAAAGCCAAAATACGATGTTTAGAACGGCTCATGATTAAGCAGAATAAACATTCATTGTGTCTTATATTTAACAGTCGGTGACTGGCGTGTGTATACACTGCTTATATACAACACGTTAAAATTACCCTACTCTGTTTCCATGGGCCTATGGCTTAGGGAGTAGTAACTCCGGCTGACACCAAATCGGTCGATTTTCGATCCCGGCCAGAAGCAAGTGGATGTGTCTAGCCACACTGATGATCTACAAAACAGGCTTGTATGTGGATGACTAATATGTATATATATATATATGCAGGTTTCGTTAAAAATGGCGGACAAGGTATTATCATTATGTTTTTAATTTTTCATGTGTTCTCATGATTTTTTCTTTTCAGAACTCAAACTGCAGTGAACCAGTGTCGTTTTTGAATTTAGAAGTAATTTGAAGAATTGTGTTTCTCAACAATCCAAACTGAAAAACAGTTACACTGACTACTCCACCACAAAATTAACTAGAAGATTGAGAGTGTATCTTTTTTACAACAGTTCTATACGATCTCTTTAAACACACATCTTACAGAACCTATCCGTGATATACCAGTTGATAATGCTTACATAATAGCATCATCCACATGCAAAAGATTTTAAATAATGGAGGTATTACTAATAAAAAAAGAAACATTCTCCACTCAATAACAAGAATTAAGAAAATGGTAGCAATGTGCTTACCGTGTTCGGAACTTAAACATACACATGACTCTATATACATAAACTTTACACATATTTATTCACAAGTGAAACAAAATTCATTCTTGATAATGGTTAAAAGTATAGCCGAAACCGATCAAAAATACAAAACCTTTGCACAATTTTTGTATAATTTGAGTTCTGAAAAAAGAAAAAAATCATAAGAACACATGAAAAATTATATAAAACTTGATGATAACACATTGTGTATCATTTTTAATAAAAACTGCATGAGATGTGATTGTTGGTCAAATACACAACATATATATATATATATATATATATATATATATATATATATATATATATATATATATATCCCGGTTCACACTCACCCACGTCTAATGAACAGGTGAAGAGACTCATCCCTTTTTCCCTGTTTAGGATGTGGTTTCCGGCTTTCTCTTTTCCAATCTTTTTACTCTTTTCTTTTTTCTTTTTCAATTGGAGTAGATAGACTAAACTATTGCCCGGTTCATACTCCACCCACGTCTATTGAACAGGTGAAGAGGCTCATCCCTTGTTCCCTGTTTAGGATGTGGTTTCCGGCTTTCTCTTTTCCAATCTTTGCATTCTTACGTAGCCTCCTGCGCATCAGTGGCGTTACCGCCTTGCTCGGGGTGATATGATATATATATATATATATATATATATAAAGAGAGAGAGACAGGCAGACAAACAGATAGACAGAGACAGACAGAGACAGAGAAAGAGACAGTGGAGAGGAGAGACAGACAGACAGACAGACAGACAGACAGACGACGAAAGTTAGAGAAAATGTACCTCCCTATGTCCAGGTGTTCTCAAAACCCCATATTTGCACGGTTTCATGTCCAAAAGACACCCATTTTTATTAAATCAAAAGTTATTTTATCGGACACCTGGATTTTAAATTGACACCGTGTAATTCTTCTTCTTCTTCTTCTTCTTCTTCTTCTTCTTTGTGACTTGTCATTTCAAGACGTAGGCGATCATGGCTTTTCACGTCTTCCTATCCCTGGTGGCTCTTAGCACGCCTTCTCCTGTTACACCACGCAACCCTCGTTCCATCATCCACCTGATTAGATCCTTCAAAAATGTTATTCGTTGCTTTCCTTTGTCTCTTTTTCCCTGTATCTGACCTGTTAGTATCAGGTTCTCCAAGACTTTCTTCCTCATTGCATGTTCCAGGAACTTCAGCAGTCTCTTCCTGATGTTCAGTATTAATTTTCTTTTTGGTTCCATCATTTTTAGGACCTCGTCATTGATCACATGCTCGATCTATGATATTCGCCGCATGCTTTTGTAGAGCCGCATTTCAGTTGCTTCAAGTTTTTCCTTCATCTTTGATGATATTGTCCAGCATTCACTGCCATAGTGAAGAACTGAGAGCAAATAGCAATACAGACAACGATTTGTTAAAAGTGTTACATAGAGCGTGGCTTGGCATTTCTTCTTCTTCTTCTTCTTCTTCTTCTTCTTCTTCTTCTTCTTCTTCTTCTATGTGTCTTAGAGAGAGAGAGAGAGAGAGAAACAGACAGTCAGACAGACAGAGAGAGACAGAGAGAGACAGATAGAGACAGAGAGAGTGGAGAGGAGAGACAGACAGACAAACAGACAGGCAGAAAGAAGACGAAAGTTAGAGAAAATGTACCTCCCTATGTCCAGGTGTTTTCAAAACCCAATATTTTGCACGGTTTCATGTCCATGTTTTATTAAATCAAAAGTTATTTTAGCGGATATTTGGATTTTAAATTGACACCGTGTAATTCTTCCTCTTCTTCTTCTCCTTCTTCTTTTTCTTCTTCTTCTTCTTCTTCTTCTTCTATGTGTCTTGTCATTTCATGACGTAGGCGATCATGGCTTTCCACGTCTCCCTATCCCTGATGGCTCTTAGCACGCTTTCTTCTGTTACACCACGCAACCCCCGTTCTGTCATCCACCCGCTCAGGCCCTTCAAATATATTATCCACTGCTTTCCCCTGTCTCTTTTCCCTTCTATGTTACCTGTTAGTATCAGGTTCTCCAAGCCCTCCTTCTTCATTGCATGCCCCAGGAACTTTAGCTGTTCCTTCCTGATGCTCACTATTAATTTCCTTTTCGTTTTTTTCTTTTCCAAAACCTCATCATTGCTCACATGCTCGATCCATGATACCCGCAGCATCCTTCTGTAGAACCACAGTTCAGTTTCTTCAAGTTTTTCCTTCATCTTTGTTGATATTGTCCAGCATTCACTGCCATATTGAAGAACTGACATCACATAGCAATCTAGTTCTCTTTTCTTTGTTTCTAGCGAAATTTTCTTGTATATACTCTACTCTGCTTCTGAAACGCGTCCTTGGCCATGCTAATTCGCCTTTGGATCTCTGTGTCGCAGTTTCCGTCTTCTGTTAGAACACTTCCCAGATATTTAAACTTCTGTACCTGCATGATTTTAGTGTCCCCCACCTGTATTTGGCATTTTGGGCTGCTCTTATTGCTGATGACCATGCATTCGGTTTTCTTGCAGTTTATGTGTAGTCCTTTCTTGTCAATCTCTTCAGCTACTTTCTGTAGAAGGTCTTGTAGTCTCCTTTCTGTGTCTGCTATCAGCACTGTATCATCTGCGTATCTTATATTGTTCAAATTATGGCCTCCGATGACGAATCCTGGCATAATATCTGGGGTTCTCAGGATAGTCACGCTGTACATTGTTTTTCTTTTTAATTCTACCAGCTGGTGGACTCGTGAAACATAATAAAGATAATAGACCCTATTGAAGTTGTAAAATATGTGCATCTTTTATTTATCTTATAAATTCAGCAAACCGGATAATTAATTTAATATATATATATATATATATATATATATATATATATATATATATATATATATTGTAAAAATATACTCAGTTTTAATCCGAGATTATGGACAGTATGGTTAAATAAAATAAAGACAAGAGGAAAACTGTTATTTAAAATCGCCTACGCGTTTCGTCCGTGATGGACTTTTTCAAGGCAGAAAAACGAAATGAGTTTTATTCTCAATTACGTATCTATAAACAAAATTAGTGTTGGTAACCACAAATACGCTCACAAATCATTTCAAAAAGAAAATTAACGGAATATTTCAGTTTTTAGAATTTCTTCATGTGCAAAGTCACGCGACGTTAAGATGAAGGGAATTTATTAGTTTTCTTTGAAAATTGTCCATTCTGTGTGTTTAGTATGTTCCAGAACTCCCCCACGTGCAGTGCAAAAGCACGAGATTTTTGAATGAAAAAAGGAAATCAACCGTATTCTTTGAAATTCCCACCATGCATTTTAGTTTGTTTCAATATAATTTCCACAAGCAATGGTAAGATTGGGAAATATCCGGGACGTAAATTTCCTCTTGTCTTTATTTTATTTAACCATATATATATATATATATATATTAAAGTTAATAGAGTTGGTCTCACCTTACTATTATTTTAATTATTATTTTCTCCACGTAAGATAACCAAAACAAAATATGAATATACCATTTATTTTCTTACGCATAAATAATTAAAAAAAAGTTATAAAACTTCCATGCTGGTTTCATGTCGAATAAACCGCGTTTCTAAAGCTTGAAAGCTTTCTTTGAGCGTGCTTTTGTATAAATCTTTCAAATCCAGCTTTCGATCAGGAATATTTTTTATATTACTATAGATTAAGTTCTCGAAATCACGAATATTATATTTTATAAAGATTTATAAAAGTTATTTTGGATTTAGTGTTTTATCTAAATTCACATTAAATTGATTACCCTACGAAAACCCCCCAAAAATATGTTCAGGTACCCTAATTTTTTTACATCTAAAAAAAAAGTTCTAAAAATTTTAAATTGTCAACTGGAGTACATATGTATATATGTATATATTATAAAACGTTGAGGAGCCCAATACAATATGTTATGTACAAGTGTACTTCTGGCGTCAAAATGACTGTAAAATTGTTGAGTGTTTCCTCCCAGGTTATTCCCCACATTGAGCGTGTCAGATGGATATATATATATATATATATATATATATATATATATATAAGACGTATCACAAATATTTTATTTCCTCCGTGACAAGTGGGAATATATATATATAAACACAAACTTATCACTATACTCGTTTCGAAAAACCCTCCGCGTATATACGTGGAAAGAAAAAATGGTTGTAAAAAAAGAAAGAGCTAAGCACATGAACATCAGCCAAAGAGATTTGGACGGAGCCAGCACGTAGCCCAAAGAAAAAACCCGAGACGAGTAATCAATAACAAAAAAACGCTCATTACTTAAGCAAAGCAGAATAAGTAAATTAAACCTAGTGAGCCAACAAACCTACCAGGGTTTCACCTAAACGGATCTTCAGCGTTCCCTGAAGATCCGTTTGGCTCACTAGGTTTAATCTACTTATATATATATATATATATATATATATATATATATTCAAAATGGCTGAGCAAATAGGTAAAATGTCCAAAACCAGATCTTTTTTACATTCGTTGAATGGCTAATAACAAGAAAATTTTCGCTTCATCAGCAACGATCGAAAACAAAAAATTATTCGTAATTCCAATATGGTAAAAAATTCCTGTACCGGAATAATATTTACATTATAGAAATTTCGTACCATATTTGAATTAATAAATTTTTCTTTACGGTCATTGCTGATGAAGCGAATGTAAATTTCGGATTATTTTTACATACTATATATATATATATATATGTGTGTGTGTGTGTGTGTGTGTGTGTGTGTGTGTGTGTGTGTGTGTGTGTGTGTCTGTCACATCTAAACGGCGATTAGAAAACTCCGCGTATTCAACGTAGTGTAATGCTTTGCAAACTTGTGTCTCTAGGACCATTACAAATGAGGAGTGAATTTGATACTCATTGGGTGCCCCCAATTCTGGACTTGTGCCACTCCTAAGCTGCGTTCAGAAAATCACCAAAACATTGTATTTCTACACTATTTACATTATTCAGACTCATCTTGACTGTCATTTGTACGATGTTTCGATCGTAATAAACGGTTCGGTCCGAAATTCGGAGCACTTGAAGAAGGCCGGAGTGTATAACGGCCCAAACGTCCTACAAATGGAGATGAGGACAATAGTCCGAATGATGTAAATAGTGTAAATACTACCTCATCTCAGAAATATAGACAAATATTGTATTTCTATCCTTCTCTCTTTCTCTCTCACTTTCTTTCTCTCTCTCTCTCTCTTTCTTTCTCGCTATCTTTCTCTCTATCTTTCCCTCAATTTCTCTTTTTCTGTCTGTTTAATTATATACTTTCTGTGTTTGTGTCCCTCACATTCTTTTTTCTCGACCATAAACGGTAACCTCGCTCTGTGTGACTTTCAAGGAAACGTTATCAAAAAAGGAACACCTACCATTATGATGCGTCTGCCAACCACCGACAGAGAATTCACGTTTGTCTCTCCTTAATCTGGTCCCTTCTACCTAACTGCTGCTGAATGATGTTTGGCTTTCCGAAGCATTCAACAGAAGCACGGTGTAGCGAGAACACAGGAGAAAGAGGTTTCAGGAAAGGCAGACGTTTATTGTGGGCAGACTGAGGGCGGAAGGTTATTTGCAAACTTTGCCAGTTGATCATGTAGAAACATGCTTCTTTTCGATATCAACGGGTGTAGAGATATTCATTGGGCAGAATAAAGAGAGACGACACACATCCAAATAAAATACAAAAACGCATATATATGAGCTATGCAAATACACACGCACATACATACATACATATTTACACACACACACACACATACATATATATATATATATATATATATATATATATATATAATCGTGTCGCCCCAAGCAAGGCATTTTACTGCCACTGTTGAGCAGGGGTTTACATAGGAGGTAAGTTATGAGAAAGAGTGACAGGTTACAGGAGGTGTCAGGAAGAAGATAGGAGAAGGATGAGAAAACTGATGAGAGTGGAGTGGCAGGAGAAAGGTGCATGAGAGAGGGAGAGAAAGGAGATGCAGATTAGTGAGGTTAGACATGACTATTGACTTTACATTTGGATTCTTGAAGATTGTAGCTGTCGGGAAAGCAAGTGAACAGAAGTGAATTCCACAGGCGGAAAGTGCGAGAGAAGAAACTGATGAAGTAGAATTTGCGTTTACAATTTGTTGGTTTCACAGTAAAAGGGTGGGTACCAGTGAGCTTAGTTCATCTGTTAGGGGGGGGGTACCAGTGAGCTCAGTTCATCTGAGCAGAACCCATGAAATTATTTGTAGAAGAGACACAGGGAAGCCACATTGCGCCGGGGAGAATCTGACTGTATTCGAGCTGCCAAATCGGAATCGATCACATTACAGATTTTCCGTTGAATTTTGTCAAGGACACCCAGGTGCATAGCAGAAGCACCTGATCAGATATGTCTGCAGTATGCAATGCAGTATTCAATATTATATCTATCTATCTATCTATCTATATATATATATATATATATATATATATATATATATATATCCAGGTAAAGTGAACCAACTGTTTTACTATTCCGAGTTCTCAGGCATTTACTTTATTTATTAAAGAAAATTAAAAGCCACGACTGAGTATTCTACTTGTGTGGTATGGTGCAGAGTCCTGTTGAAAGCCAGATATATGGTCTTCTAGCAGACAGCCTCTTGACCAAAAGCAGCACTACCTCCTGAAGGCACTTTATGTAGATCTCCGCGTTGAATCTGAGGTCCTGTTGGAAGATGAATGAATGCATAATGTCGGCATCACTAGGGATCACACCAAACATCTTCGTACTCACTATTAAATTCATTCAACTACTTTCCAAATCCTCCGAATTGTCCTCAGACTGACACCCAAAGAGTTTGAGATGTTCGTATTGGAGATTCCGGTGCGAATGCCAAACAGTAAAGCCTGCCGTTTCTAAAATCGTTGTGGCACAGTAGATGTCGGCTCGGAACGAGAAAACAGTGAGCCGAGTTCAAATTCCAGTGGAATTCCTTGCGGTCACTTCCGCGCAAATACCTTTAGGAAAGGTATTTATCCGTCTCTTTGCTCCAGTTATGGGTTAAATAAGAGGACAGATTAGATCGGTTTCTATAGCCTTGGCTGGCAACCAGTCTACCGCAGAAAGTAATGCCAATCCTGCAGTAGATTGAGACATGAAAGTAATGCCAATCCTGCAGTAGATTGAGACATGATCGCTTTCGAGACATGATCGCCCAAGCGCGTATTACGTATGGCACTTAACTGACTCACTGGTTTGCGTCATGCTACTCTTTTTCTCACAGAGTGACCACACATACACACACCCACACACACACACACACATATATATATATATATGCAATTACTTGACCAGTGAGTGTAGCAAGCAGGTGCAGAAGTAGTTGCCTCTCACCCCGAGCGGACAAAGAAACGAATATCATTTATTAACTTGCCTTCTCTTCGTCATAGTTGACCGTCTCCTTCTGATCGCGGTCGTGAGATGTCATAAATTACTGGACTAGAGGGACACAGATTTTACCAATATAGAGGGAAGGGAACACACTTGACTTCGTGCCTGCTTCCCTCAGCTTGAACGCCCCTATCATACGCTTTTTTGGTCAACTTTTTCCAGAATAGAATCCAACTTCGCATGACCGGATGTTGACTCAAAGGCGCTGCGTGCCACGCTTGGCTAATGGCGATATCACACTTGAAATTAGTCGGCGAAAATCTATTTCCATTTATAGCTGTCGCTGTTTTGCTTTTCATATTTGCCACGACCGCCCCTTACTCGAAAACCCAGCCTTTCTCGCACCTATTGATAATAAAAGTGCGCGTCCAACACCCTATCTGTCCGTGCGTGAATGTGCAGCAGACGAAGATAAAAAGGTGTATAGTGATGTTTAAAAATTGAATTTTATTGATATGTACTTGTCTCTTGATCTGACTGTGCGTGTGCGTACATACGTGTAAAAATGTATGTTTATGTACGCACACATTTCCTTGTGTAGATTGAGAGATTGAGTCGTTTTCGACATCTTTTTTTTTTAATCGTGTCACCCCAAACAAGGCATTCCACTGCCACTATAGCGCAGGGGGTTACATAGAGCGATTGGGTATAAGAAATGTCAGAAGGAGGATGATAGACGACTTAGGATGTACATAGGGAGAGAGTTGGAGAGAGTGTGTGTTAGTTCGTGTGTTAGGAGGTGTCTATTGACCCTACATTTAAACTCCTGGAGGTTGTAGCCGTCGGGGAAGCAAACATGCGGTAGGGAATTCCACAGGCGGGAAGTGCGAGGAAAGAAGCTGTTGGAGTAGAAATTGCGGTCATCGGTTTCACTGTAAAAGCGTGGGACCTATTTGCCAATCTAGTATCTCGTGCAAATTCACATCTAGGGGGCACCAGTGATTTAAGTTCGTCAGAGCAGAATCCATGAAAGTATTTATAGAAGCGTCACAGGATCAGCCTTTTCTAAGTTATTTAAAGGTAGAAAAAAATTTAGATTGTAACAAATTTTATTAGAGATTATTGTTGTAAGAGCTCGTTTTGACGAGACTCGAATACGAGTCTCATGGTCGGAAAGCAAGCATTCTAACCACTCCGCCTCTCTGCATGCATGCACACACATATATATACAGGGTGACCCAAAAAACGGGAATTTTTTAAGTCTGTATTGGCAGACATGAGCAAATGGCAGCACTGCGAAACAATAGTTACTGCCATTTCAGTAACTATGGATCAGGATGAATTTCTAAGCAAGTTACAGATGTCACATGATGTGACACTCGTCTCGGCTGTAGATGATTACGGACGGCGAATGACAATGTTCAAAGTAGCTATCGGCACATTAGCTGGTCCTCAAGACGTCTATTACAACAACCAACTGACTGCCCACGCTGTTCTTTGATCTCAGAAAGTCACGTTGTGAAAACCTGGTAGCCGTATTTCTACCATATCAAGACCGGACACTTGTGTTAAAATAAAATAATTCTGGCACAAAAATAAATAAATAAATAAGTTCGAAGACGCCTGGATGAGTTACGAAAGAAAGTCTTTATAAAAAAAATAATTAATTACGAAAACAGAAAATACAATTGTCGAAATTCAAGTTTACAACGGAGAGAGTATTCGTTTAAAAACATCAGAGCTTTTCAAATTTTTGAAATAAAAATAAGTCATTCCGACGTTTCATCAAAAATATCAGAGCTTTTTAATCTTCAAATAAAAATAAGTCCTTACGAATTTTCGTTAAAAGTAACGATAGCTTTCAATTTTAAAAAATAACCAGGCTGTCAATTCTCCACATAAAAACACGTCTTTTCGACCATTATCAAACTTTGCAGAGACAGCCAAATAACAATGTAACGTGGCGGCGGCGGCGGCGGCGGCGGCGGGGTGGTTGTATGGTCTTTGTCGCCTAAAAATCTCTCACCAAATTTTTACTTTAAAATTCTTTTCATAGCAGTGCGAACTTTTCGTTAAGAATAATCAGGACTTCCAGTTCTCCAAGTAACTTTTAAAACAATAAAGTTATTTCGGGTTTCTTATCGGAGGCGCATTATTCGACATTAATTCTTTAAGTTAATCGGTGGCAGGAGTTTCTACGTTTCTTTACATCTGCAGCCATAAGTTCCGTGGTAGGCGACCAGCCCCTGGGTCGTGGCTTCCCAGTTGGGAACACGTTCCCTTCAGTCGTTACATTTCGACTGCTATTTCAAAAACTACCCAAACAACTCTCATTTTTCGAACTGAGTTCGGATTTTTATAGCGGTCCCCAATTCTCTCGGGGGATCTACGCGACTCAAAGCTTTTAACCAAAGAGTTTATTTTCCTCTCACACGATTTACTGGGAGCCATGGCTCGACGAATGAAATATCAACCGCTCACATGACGTAATGTCATTCTGTCTTTTCTTTTCATTCTATTGCATCATCTGTTTTTCGATTTTCGAATCTGTTCCCAGGAATAATTTTTGAAGATTTAACCCTACCTGACCTCATCAAGGAAATCCTGACATTTTGCTATAACTACGGCCATTTTTTAAGTTTTCACTTGGCTCAAAACAATTCGTTTCGTATACGAAAAAAGAAGAAACTATATTTTTCTCTTTTTTCCCAATTATCAGCCAATTTTTCTATTCCCCGGATTTTACAAGTACATAATAATATTAAACATATTTTCTTTTTTTACGTATGTTCATATCGTGGATTGCAATAAAGTACAACTAAGAATACTACTAATATCAATTTCTCTCACTCCGTTGTATTAAACAAAAAATATATATATACCGGCGTGGAAATAGGTTTACAATGAGGCCCATTTTCATCTCACAAGTTACGTGAATAAGCAGAACTAGCGTTACTGGGTAGACACAAGTCCTCATGAAGTTCACGAGCGCCCATTACACGCTAGCAAGGTGACAGTAGGTGAGGCTAGTTAAGCAAAAGGTACAACCCAAAATGCCAAATAAATGTGGGAGATACCAGAATCAAGCAAGTACAAAAATTTAAATACCTAGGAAGTGTCCTAACTGAAGATGGAAAGTGCGACACGGAGATCCGAAGGCGAATTGGCATGGCAAAGGATGCGTTCCAGAAGCTGTGCAAAATACTAACATACAGGAAAATCTCACTGGAAACAAAGAAAAGAGTGCTGGACTGCTACGTGATGTCAGTTCTTCAATACGACAGCGAATGCTGGACAATATCATCGAAAATGAGGACAAAACTGGAAGCAGCGGAAATGTGGTTCTACAGAAGGATGCTGCGGATATCGTGGACTGAGCATGCAAGCAACGATGAGGTGTTGGAAAGAATGGCAACAAAGAGGAAATTGATACTGAGCATCAGGAAGAGACAACTGAAGTTCCTGGGACACGCATTGAGGAAGGAGAGCCTGGAGAACCTGATATTGACTGGCTAGTAGTGCGAGAAATTCATATATAGCGGGCACCAGTGAGCTAAGTTCATCGGAGCAAAAGCCGTGAAAGTATTTGTAGAAGAGACACAGGGAAACCAGATTGCGCCGGTGAGAAGTTGACTTTATCTGAGCTGCCAAGTCGGGATCTATTACATTGCAGATTTATGTAGATTATGTAGATTTGTGATTATTTCATCTGTTTTTTAAAAAATACCTTTGTAAACCCCAAATATATTTTATTTGTTTATCTGCATCATGTACAACTGTTTTGTAACTAAACCCTTCTGATTTACAAAGTCTGTCAAGTGGGCATTTATTTTTGTTCCTAGTTACATTCCTTTTTAGTGATGTTACGTTGTCCGTCATTATTTAGGTTTCTGGCGTTTTTTTCCACAAATGGAAAGTGCGAGAGAAAAGAAGCTGTCACGGTAGTAGAGCCGGTTACATTAAACTATTTTGACAGAACCCCGAGATGAATAGCAGAGGCGTTCTACCAGATATAACAGCAGTTTTTTTTACGTAATTTTCTAAATTACTAGTACAGCTATAACTTAACTCGATTGAATTCCTATTAAGATTTTATTTAATTCTTCGTTTTTTGGTGGAAGTGTTTATTAATTAATTTAATTATTATTTTCGCTATTTTGGATTTTACTTATAAATTAAACGATGGGTTAAACCAAATAATTTTTCGATTTCTATTATTATTTTTTGTTTATTTGTTTGACTTATATTTGTATTCTAATTTGTCATTATGGCCAGATTCATTTAAGGCCCTTTCATAAACGTTTTTTCTTTTAATCAAAGACTGTTTTATGGGAAGAATATATATATATATATATATATATATATATATATATATATATATATATATATATAGCACAAATAAATTGTTACTTTAACTGCACAAGTTCATGCCAACTTCGAAGTTTCGTGAAATTTGTTAAATCAACCCTGACGATGTCTTCACGAAACTTCAATGTAGGCATGAACCTGCTAACTTAAAGCGGCAAACTCTTTGTGTACATGGACACTCTATACTCACCCGGATATGGAGCATTATACAATAAAAACCTGCTTGCCAAATTACATTTTATCAGCAAAATCACTGAAAAAAACAAACTTGGCGCTAAACACTATCACAATTAAACAATATATAAAAAGGCGTAAGACAGAATGTGTCTTTTCACCGGATCTATTTAACTTGTACAGCGAGACTATGTTATGCTCGGATTTGCCATCGGAGGTCGCAATTTGAACAACATCAGGTATGCAGGTGATACAGTGCTGATAGCAGATACGGAAAGAAAACTACAAGACCTCCTACAGAAGGTAGCTGAAGAGAGTGACATGACAAGACTACAAATAAACTGCAAGAAGACCAAATGCATGGTCATCAGCAAAAAGAGCAGCCCAAAATGCCAAAATTTAAATACCTAACAGAAGATGGAATATGCGACACAGATCCGAAGGCGAATTGGCATGGCGAAGGAGGCGTTCCAGAAGCTGAGTAGAGTATTAAAAGACAGGGACATTTTGCTAGAAACAAAGAAGAGGGTACTGGATTGCTATGTGATGTCAGTTATTCAATATGGCAGTGAATGCTGGATAATATCATCAAAAATAAAGGAAACACTTGAAGTAACTGAAATGTGGTTCTACAGTAAGATGTTGCGGATATCATGGATCGAGCATGTGAGCAATGATGAGGATGGAAACGAAAAGGAAATTAATACTGAGTATCAAGAAAAGACAGCTAAAGTTCCTGGAATATGCAATGAGGAAGGAGGGCTTGGAGAACCTGATACTAACAGGCCAGATAGAAGGAAAAAGAGACAGGGGAAAGCAACGGATAACATATTTGAAGGGCTTGAGCAGGTTGATGACAGGACGGGGGTTGCGTATTGTAACAGGAGAAAGAGTGCTAGGAGCCACCAGGGATAGGGAGACGTGGAAAGCCATGATCGCCTACGTCGTGAAAGAACAAGGCACATAGAAGAAGAATATATATATAGTGTGCAGTGGATGCACGACTGCAGAATCTCCTGCGATTCTTCTGGATGATCTCCATATTTAATTTGGTGAATGCTGCCATAATTCTTGCCTTCAGTTCTTCAGTTTTATGCATGATACGTAGTCCTAGGTAAATGTCAAAGAAAGAATTGTTGAGCCTCTGTTCTAGGTGAGAAATCGGGTGTGGATACCGCAAGCGAGTCAAGACTTGAGTTGGAAGAGAATTTCTGGGCAAAGCTTGTCTGCTGTAGATTTGTAGACTTCGAATTGATTGAATAGAAGAAGGGTTGGGTTTCAGCAACAATATGCAGAGCCGCCAGTAATCTCTCGAATCCAACTTACGAGATGTTATTCCAAAAACAATAACTTTGAATTCAGAAAACAATAACTTCGTTTCATTTGGAACAAGATTGCATTCACTACAAGCCGAGAGAAAGAGGTGTCTGATGCAATTAGACGTGTCACTCCGATACACCCAGAAGAAGTGATTCCTGTGGGCAATAGCTGCCGAGCTTGCAGGTTAGAACTAAGAAGATGAACGAGGTTTAATTTAGAATTTCCTTGCTGGAATGAAAGAAATCAATACGGGCTTTCACCCACAAGAAGAGCTTAGAGGCGCATTTTTAACATTTTTTCCAAGGAACGTCATGAAGGGAATCATGTAACGAGTCCTAATCCACACATTGATAACAGATAGATGATCGTAGGTCGTTGGCTGGTGGGGAATCCAAATTTTTTTAATAATGGTTTCACTCCAGACAAGGTAGCAATGCCACTGGTGCGCAGGGTGCTACATAAGAGAAGAGCGAAAAGTTATCTAAAGTTATTTATAAATGGAACTTTGTCACTGTGTGTGTGTGTCTGTTGTGTGTGCGTGTGTCCGTTACCCATAGACTCCGAAACGGCTAAACCGATTTTCTTGAAAATTTACACAGTTGTACTATGAGCGTCTGCGAGTGTCCTTAGCTAGGTTTTATGTCGAGGTACCGCCGATAAATATCGAAAATCGATAATCGAAAAAATCGGGTTATAGAAGGAGTTGGCCGATTTTAATCAAATTTGATACACTCATAGACAAAGACATAAGAAACGATATTCAGAAGTTTCAATTATGCAGTTCTTACAATAGTGCAGAAAATCGATAATATAAAAGGCAAGATATTTGTGTGTGTTTGTTTATCTGCCTGTATGTCTGTAGTTTTTTCAGCCCTTTTTTTTTAGTTTTTGCTTTGGCTTTGGCTCTAAGTAAGTATGATTGTAGTTCTTCGTCTCAGCCATGATTACCATTTACTCAAAGGACTTATTTAGCCTCCAAAATTCAGTTTACGATGAAAAAACTTATTTGATATCGATGCCAGAAAATCAAAATTTGACTCACATCCATTTATTTTTTTTTCTGTCTACGGTTTCACTTTAACTGGAAACAACTATTGACTTTAATCTTTCGTGCCAACGTCCAAAGAGTCTGAGCTCCAGGACCATGGATTAGTTTTAAAGCTTTCGTTACACCCGAGCAACGACGGGCTATACTGCTAGTATCAATACAGAATGGGTAAGAGAAGGACGAGAATACTGGTGTGAAGAGAGTTAAGTCAGAGGTTCAGCGGATGTCGGAGAAAGGATAAGAAATTATGGCAGTCAAAGAGATAAGAGAAGGCGATTGACGTTGCATTTCAATCTTTGGACATTATAGCTGTTAGGAAAGCAAATATACCGAAGGGATTTCCACAAACGGGAAGTACGAGAAAAGAAGCTGTTATCGTAGAAGAGGCGGTTACATTTAACTATTTTGACAGAACTTCG
This sequence comes from Ascarosepion bandense, assembly GCA_037127315.1. NCBI lineage: Eukaryota > Metazoa > Mollusca > Cephalopoda > Sepiida > Sepiidae > Ascarosepion > Ascarosepion bandense. Next base: position 32,302 of record JBBBDQ010029473.1, read on the forward strand.
AGATGAATAGCAGGGGCGTCCGGCTAGACATGACAGTAGTATTCAATGCACGGGCGGATGGTTGATTTAAATATGTGTAAGATGGATTCCGACGAGAAAAAGTTCATGGCCTGGCACAGTGACCCAACCTTCCTAGAAGTAGATTTAGCTATTAATTCAATGTAGTTACACCACTTGAGGTGGGCTGTGAGAGTGAGGCCGAGGAGAAATAAAATTTGATCTGAATTTTTTACTCATAATCAATCGATTATGTGCATTATCAAGTATGGAAATTATGTGAAAATAAATTTGTTGTGTAAAATAAATACATATGGTTAATGGTCATAAGGTAGGTAAATAATCTTGTTAGCGGACAATACAGGAAGAGTATTAGCTTTCTTGGTATGTGCGTTGTGGTGCAGTGGATATCGGCTCGGAACGAGAAATCGGGGAGCCAAGTTCAAATTCCAGTTGAATTCTCTGCATTCACTTAACGTGCAAATACCCTTGGGAAAGGTATTAATCCGTCTCTTTCCATCAGTTATGGGTTAAATAACAGGACAGATTGGGTTATAAAGCCTTGGTTGACAACCAGTCTACCACAGAATGCAACGGCAACCTACTGCAGGATAATCTTCTATCCACTCAGACATGTCTCGAAAGAGACATGATCGCCCAAGCGTGTATCACATATGCCACTTAACTGACTGATTTGCTTTCTGGTTTCTGACATCTCAGCTTGTCATTTGGGAATCGAACCGTAAACCTTAAAGCTCACAATGATATCCATTAACCACGGGTTTATATCTACTGCTCTTTTCATTTAATTAATTCGCTATGATCGCAGCGGGCAATGGGTTTCGGTGTATTGAATATGTGTTAAATGCGTTTACAAAACCTGGAGAATATTGTAATATTATTGATAGGATGATTTTTTATTATTATTAATTACTGTATATTAAATTAAACTAATTAAATTACAACATGTATGTTCTATATAGGATGTGAAATTAATTTTCAACGATCGATTAACTTTTTTTTCTATTACTTTATTTTCTGCCTCTTTACGGATATTTCTGTTGCACCTTTTAGTGTGTACTTTGTTTTTAATATTTTCGAAATCAATTTAATAATTTACTGATGAACGTAGAGAAGAAAATGTCTGAAAATGATTTTTAGTTGAATTATTTATTCTTTAATAGAATAAACACACATGCGCGTGCGCTGTCGTTTCTCTTATTTCTTCATTTCCGTTTTTCAGCCCATGGTCTTGCTCCTTTAAATCCATAAGGGTTTTTATATTTTTTTCTCTTTCGTTTGTTTCATATTTCGTTTATACAATCGTTCATTCATTTTTCTTCCCCTCACCAGTGTTCGAACAAATGCCTTTATTAATTGAAAATATGCAAGGGGACAAAAATAGCAGAACGATCAATGTGTGAGTAAGGATTCAGGTAGAGTAGGAACCCCGAAAAGAGAGAAACAGTTAGAAGCCTCACTTTTATTTTTTAATCAATTCACCCTAAGAAGGCGATAATACCACTAGGAGGTAAAGGGCTACGGGAAGTGAAAGAGATGAAAAATTAGAAGAAACTGGAAATTCAATCTTAACAGAAAACAAAGAATAAGCCTCGATTTCTGTTCGAAAGACCGAGGAGGAGTGTGAACCTATCTACTCCTATTGAGAAAAATAAATAGGAAATAAAATTTCAGAGATTAAGCATAGATATTAGAAGTATGGAGTTGAAGTAGACTTTAGAAGAAACCGAAAAACTCATCCTAAGCAGGAAACAATGGATAAACCTTTACTTCTAGTCAAAAGATTGGGGAGGAGTGTGAACCGGACGATAAGTGAAACTATCTACTCCTATTGAGAAAAATAAATAGAAAATAAAACTTCAGAGGTTAAGCATAGATATTAGAAGTATGGAGTTGACGTAGACTTTAAAAGAAACCGAAAAACTCATCCTAAGCAGGAAACAATGGATAAACCTTTACTTCTAGTCAAAAGATTGGGGAGGAGTGTGAACCGGACGATAAGTGAAACTATCTACTCCTATTGAGAAAAATAAATAGAAAATAAAATTTCAGAGTTTACGCATAGACATTAGAAGTACAGAGTTGAAGTATACTTTAGAATGAGCCGGAAATCGAAACCTAAAGAGGAAACAATGGATAAACCTCTACTCTTGGTCAAAAGACCGAGGAGGAGTGTGAACCGGGTGATAAGCATTAGAAGTACAGATTTGCAGTAGACTTTAGACGGAATCGGAAACCCAATCCTAAATAGGAAACACGAGTTAAACTTTTGGTCCTGTTCTAAAGACCGTTTAGGAGTCCAGCGATAGGTAGGGTTAGGGTTATCCATTCTTATTTAACTTTGGCTTCAGCTCTGAAAAATCTCTGCTTATTCCTAAGTATTTCCGGAAACTTGATAGCAATAAAATGTTTTTCTCTATTCTGAATGATAATAAATTACTACTGCTTGTTGTTGTTGTTGTTGTTGTTGTTGTTGTTCTTCTTCTTCTTCTTCTTCTTCTTTTATTTGCCGTGTTCCTTCAAGACGTAGGCGGTCATGGCCCTCAGTGTGGCCCTAGCCCTTGTAACTCTTAACAACATTTCTTTAGTGATTTCTCTCAAGCCCTGTAACGCCATCCACTTGTTTAAACCCAACAAGTATGTTTTTTTTTATTCTTTTAAGCGATATATGTAATGAGGGTCCAGATAGTTTAGTTGGAAAAATACAAGAAGTGTCTGACATTGACTTGCATTGAATTTTCTATCAGTACTAACAGATCTTCTTCTTCTTCTTTTCTTCTTCTTCTTTTTTCTTCTTCTTCAGCTTCTTCTTCTTCTACGTGCCGTATCACTTCTTCTTTCTTCTTATTTTTCATCTTCTTTTTCTATGTGCCGTGTCACTTCTTTTTCTTCTTCTTTTTCTTCTTATACTTCTTCTATGTTCCGTGTCACTTCTTCTTTTTCTTTCTTTCTTTCTTTCTTACTTTCTTTCTTCATTTATTTATTGATGTGCCGTGTCACTTCTTCTTTTTCTTCTTCTTCTTCTATGTTCTTGTCACTTCTTCTTTTTTCTTTCTTTCTTTCTTTCTTTCATTTATTTATATATTTATTTATGTGCCATATCATTCTTCTTCTCCTCCTTCTTCTTTTTATTCTTCTTCTGCTTCTTCTTTGTGACTTGTCTCTTCTTCTTCTCCGTCTTTTTTCCTTCTTCTTCTTCTTTTTCTTCTTCTTCTTCTTCTTCTTCTTCTTCTTCTATATGCCGTGTTTCTTATGGACGTCGGTCATCATGGCCTTCTTCATCTGCCTATCTCTTGTAACCCTTAACACGCCTTCTCTTGTTACCCGCTTTTCATTTATAAAGGTAAGTGGAAGTTCATGATTGCCTACGTTCCGAAGGGACACGGCACATAAAAAAAGAATAAGAATAGCTTCCATATCCCCACCAAAAAACAACTGTATATCTTCAACACAATTCAGAGAATAAAGCAGCAATTGATCGAAATACAGAATATCACATGAAAAAATATTTACAGCAAAATATTCTTTCCGCCGAGGAAAATAATTTTTATTATTCCACGAAACATGTTTCAAAGAAGATGAACTTAGCTCACTGGTGGCCCCTATATATGAATTTACTTGAGCTACAAGATTAGCAACTAGGTCCAGCCCTTTTACTGTGAAACCAATAAAATTCTACTCGAATTCCCGCCTGTGTCATTTCCTTCCGTTTACTTGCTCCCCCAACAGCTACAATCACCAGGAATTTAAATAAAAAATCAATAGTCATCTCCTATCTCAAAAACTTGCATCCTCTCTCTCTCTCTCTCCCTCCCTCTCTCTCTCTCTCTCTCATGCTCCTTTCTCCATTCACTCCACTCTTAAAAGTATTCTCATTATTCTCTTGCCCACTTTCTGACACCCCCCTTTAACCTGTCACTCTATCTCATAGCTTTCCTCCTATGTAACCCCCTTGCACACCAGTGGCAGTAAACTGCCTTGCTCTGGGCAATATGATTTTTAAAAAAATTAAAATTTATAAATGTTAATAGCCGGATCTAGTATCAAAACTAATTTATAAATGAAATTTTGTCTGTGTGTGTGTCTGTGTGTGTGTCTGTGTGTGTCTGTGTGTGTCACCGTTACCTATAGACACCGAAACGGCTGAACCAATTTTCTTGAAAACTTACATAGCTGTACTATAAGCGTCTGCGAGTGTTCTTAGCTAGGTTTTGTGTCGAGGTACCCCCGATAAATATCGAAAATCGTTAATCAAATATATCGGGTTATAGAAGGAGTGGTCCGATTTTAATCAAATTTGATGCACTCATAGACAAAGACATAAGAAACGATATTCAGAAGGTTCAAGGTTGCAGTTCTTACAATAGTGCAGAAAATCGATAATATTTTATATATAAGGCAAGATGTTTGTGTGGGTGTCTGTTTATCTGCCTGTATGTCTGTATTTTTTCGGCCCTTTTATTTTAGTTTTTGTTTCGGGTTTGGCTCTAAGTAAGTATAATTGTAGTTCTTAATCTCAGCCATGATACCATTTACTCAGAGGACTTATTTAGCCTTCAAAATTCAGTTTACGACGAAAAAACTTATTTGATATCAATACAAGGAAATCAAAATTTGACTTACATCTATTCATTTTTCTTTCAGTCTACGGTTTCGCTTTAACTGGAAACAACTATTGTTTTTTAGTTTTTCGTGCCAACGCCAAAGAGTTTGAGCTCCAGGACCATGGATTAGTTTTAAAGCTTTCATTACCCCCGAGGAACGCCGGGCTATACTGCTAGTGTGATATAAACTAATTATAAAGTGATCCACCTACGAATGTCAAAACAAAGCATGCTAATAACATGTGATATCTTATAATATCAGCAAAATTGAAAAAATCATCACCTGGTAATCGGTTATTCTTCTTCCTGTGCCGTGTCCCTTCGGGACGTGTTTGCCATCATGGACTTCCATTTGGTTTTGTCTCTCGTTGCTCTTGATATTTTTCATCTTGTTATCACTCCCCAACCCCGCTTTTCGGTCCATTTGCTCAGGTTTATCGAATATGTCTCGCGCTGCTTTCCACTGTCTCTCTTTCCCTTTATCCGTCCTGTTAGTATTAAATTCTCTAGACCCTCTTTCCTCATTACGTGTTCCAGAAACCTCAGCAGTCTCTTCCTGATGCTAAGTATGTGTTTTCTTCTCGTTTGCATCCTCTCCAGCATCTCATCGTTGCTAATGTGCTCAGTCACTGGTATCTTCAGCATCCCACCGTAGAACCACATTTCTGCTGCCTCCAGCCTCTCCTTCATCCTTGATAAGATCGTCTAACATTCACTTCCATACAGAAGGACAGTTGATACGTAGCAATCTGGTACTCTTTTCTTTGTTTCCAATGAGTTTTTCTGTCTCTAAGTACTCTGGTTAACTTTTGAAATGCGTCCCTGGTCACGCCAATGCGTCTTCGAATCTCAATGTCGCACTTTCCTTCCTCTGTCAGAACACTTCCATGGTATTTTAAATTTCTTTACTTGTTTTCATTTAGTTTTACCGACCTGCAGTTGGAATTTTGGGGTCTTCTTTATACTGATGACCGTACATTCAGTTTTCTTGACGTTTATGCTCAACCCTTTCGTCTTGCTTTCTCTTGCTACCTTTTGTGAGAAGTACTTTTTTTTAACCGTTTCACCCCGGGCAAGGCATTCCACTGCCACTATTGCGCAGGAGGTTACATAGGGGAGAAAGTGATGAGAAAGGATGGTTAGATATAGGAAATGTCAGAAGGAGGGTGATAGACGAGTAAGGATACTGAGAATGAGGGTTGGGTAGATGGTGAGAGTGTTTGAGAGAATAGATGCAAGTTAGTGTGATGGGAGGTGTCTATTGACCCTACATTTAAACACCTGGAGATTGTAGCCGTTGGGAAAGCAGACATGTGGAAGGGAATTCCACAGGCGGGAAGCGCAAGAAAAGAAGCTGTTGGAGTAGAAATTACGGTTACATCTTATCTGTTTTACTGTAAAAGGGTGAACCCTAGTTGCTAATCTAGTATATCGTGTAAATTCGTACCTAGGCGGCACCAATGATCTAAGTTCATCGGAGCAGAAGCCGCGAAAGTATTTATAGACGAGGCACAAGGAAGCCACGTCACGCCAGTGAGAGAGTGGTTGCAGCCGGTCTGACAAGTAAGTATCGATCACGTTACAGATACTCCGTTGGATTTTGTCAAGAAGCCCGAGGAGAGTAGCAGGAGTACCCGACCAGATGTGGCAGCAATATTCAATACACGGGCGGATGGTAGATTTATATATGTGCAGGATGGACTCAGACGGGAAAAACTTCCGGGCCCTGCACAGAGAACCGACTTTCATAGTAGCGAATTTAGCAATGGATTCGATATAGTTATTCCATTTGAGGTCCGCCGAGAGTGTAAGGCCAAGAAGGCGTAGTGTTTTACTTTCTGGGAGGCAAGCCTGTTCCATGCTAATGGGAGGTAGGTGCGATTGTCTATGATTGTTAATTGATAGCAGCTTTTGTTTTGGAAGCATTGAAATTTACGAGCCATTTTCTACCCCTGTCCACTACGGATTGGATGTCCTTTTCAAGCTCGGCAGTGAGGTTCGCTTTGTCACCCACACCGGGTTTTTGATCGAGGCGAGAGTAAATTGTGGTGTCATGCCTACTTGGGATCTACTTGGGATTTAATGTAGATCAGAAAGAGCGTGGGACCCACGATAGAGCCTTGATCCTGCATTTTTTCTGTGTCTGCTATAAGCACCGTGTCATCTGCATATCTTACATTGCTGAGGTTGAGTCCGCCAGTGGATGAACAATAAATTATGCTTTTAAAAAATATTCTTGTGTTTCAATTCTGGTTCATGTTTGCTGTGCAACGAAAGCTGGGAAAAGCTTGCTGTAAACACATAAAGAAACAAGAGGCAAAAGTAAATGTCACGACAAGAATTGAAGGCATGAACCCAGCTTTCAATACAGTTGGGTTTTATTCACGGCTTGACTTCTTCGATCTTGAAAACACTTAGGTCAATTTCTTTTCGACTCAGTTTCGTAACATCAATCTTCGTTCAAACTTGATTGACGGATCCATAATTCATAGCTGGTAAATACGTTATTACTTTCCGAACTAACCTAACATTATCTATTTTTAAAAAGTTTTGTCATTCTTCATCTGAGAATTGAATCAGATAAGCCGGAGGAAATTTTTATTGGATTAATTTTATCCGTAATATATTTACGATTAATAACACGTATTATAGATCCGATGGGAATTATTATTTATTTTTTTATTTATTTTTATTTAATTTTTTTTTTTTTTTTTTTTTTTTGCTGTTTTCGACGTTTATTTTTTTCGTTTCTCTGCTGTGTTAAAAAGTGACGCTTTGGGCTTTTTTCTAGCCATATTCGATTGTCATAACTTTCCTTTTGAAACGCAAATAAACTTTGAATTATTAACGAAAGCAGCCAACATACTTGTCGTGTCTTAATTAAATACTAATCACCTGCAAGCGTCTTACTTTCATCTTTTATACGATATTCGTCTAAGCGGAAAATGACTTTTTCAAAGAAAACAAAATGGCGGAAAATCAGGAGAATTTCCTGTGGATTCATTTGGTCACATGTGCCAAATATCCGTGGGATAATTTAAAAGATCAAGAAAGTAATCATTTTGCAGTACGCTTCA
>JBBBDQ010029473.1:45000-77500 GCA_037127315.1 Ascarosepion bandense
CCAAAGAAGTATCCTGCACATACAGTGGTAGGATAATTCTCTATGAGAGCTCTAAATATATATATGTATATAAATACACACACACACACACACACACACATATATATATATATATATATATATATATATATATATATATATATATTTGTGGTACAGAGCATGAGTATTGCATTGAAAGTTATAATTTTTATGTTAAAGGATATAGTAAGGATAAAATATTAAAAAAATGAAAACAACCGGTTTCTCTCTCGCTCATCAAAGTTTTTTATTGGGAGAACTTAACGTATAATGTAAGAGTTGCGAAAAATGAAATAGTCCATGATGGGAAATGGGGAATGAATTTCTAGAGACTGATCACTCTCAGGCCCAGCCACACTCTCGCTGCTGACACAAAGATGGTCTGCAAGACCTGAGGTAAACAGACGCCAACATCTTCAAATGAAAAAGTGCATGGGATTTGGACAACACGGAAAACAAATTTACTTCAAACTTCATGAGACACCTTTTATTCTTTAAAAGGTGTTCACAAATTGAAGAACGGTACGTATTCTCGACAAGTTTATTTTGTTGCCAGGTATGGTCCCTGATTTTTAGTGGAACGTGCTGTTTGATTCTACTGTCAAGTTTTTGAGTAGTTTTGCCTAAAGATCTCTTTATAAAATTAATTTCACTTTCAAGGAACTCTTCAGAACAGATAATCAATACCCCGTGCGTTAAAGGTTATATTTGACCTTTTTATTTAAAAAAAAAAGTCCTGTTAAATTCCTTGTTCGTCTTTTGCCTGGTCATTGTCTAGTTGACTCTACCACCCCTTAACCAAAAGATAAAATAATTCTTTTTTTCTACTAGCGTTAGTACACGTGCGTTTGGTTTAGGATCAGCTTTGAAATATTCTTAAAAGTAAGTTATAATTTTGCTTTGATTTTATTTTGTTTTATTTTTCGTGGCTAATTTTAAAAACAGTTTCATGGTTATTTGAACGAGTGTTCTTTACCTTTTTTCAAAGAAATTTCTTTGACCGGACTTTTAACTAAGATAAAACTTAGTTAACTCACCACCGTTGCCTTTTTTTTTCCTTCTTCAATTGGAGTAGATAGATCTATCCCCCGGTTCACACATTTCACACTCACGTCTATTGAACAGGTGTAGAGGCTCATCCCTTGTTCACGGTTTAGGATGTGGTTTCCGGCTTTCTCTTTTCCAATCTTTTCACTTTTCTTTTCTTTTTTTTTTCAATTGGAGTAGATAGACTAAACTATCGCCCGGTTCACACTCCACCCACGTCTATTGAACAGGTGTAGAAGCTCATCCCTTGTTCCCTGTTTAGGATGTGGTTTCTGGCTATCTCTTTTCCAATCTTTTCACTTTTCTTTTTTTTTTCAATTGGAGTAGATAGTCTAAACTATCGCCCGGTTCACACTCCACCCACATCTATTGAACAGGTGTAGAGGCTCATCCCTTGTTCCCTGTTTAGGATATGGTTTCCGGCTTTCTCTTTTCCAATCTTTTCACTTTTCTTTTTTTTTTCAATTGGAGTAGATAGGGTAAACTATCGCCCGGTTCACACTCGACTCGTCTATTGAACAGGTTTAGAGGCTCATCCCTTGTTCTCTGTTTAGGATGTGGTTTCCGGCTTTCTCTTTTCCAATCTTTTCATTCTTACGTAGCCCCCTGCACATCAGTGGCGTTACCACCTTGGTCGGGGTCATATGATAAAAAAAATAGGTTTAATTTGCGCTTTTGGGGGCAAAAGGAATCCAAACGCGTGTATAAACCAGAAATGTGGACTTTCTCTATACTGAGGTACGAAAAGATGTTGGTGTACGATGCAACAATACCTCAAGAAAGGCAAATTTAGAATTAACCTCTTTCTCAATAGTAAATCTCAAAGAGGGATGGAGACTATTAAGGGAGGGGAGAAATTGATCAGTCCCAGTTTCGTTATGGAATAAGCAAAATGTATCTTCAACATAACGACGATAAAAAGAGGGGAACAATGGATCATTAAATAATTTTTCTTCATAAAACCCAAGAAAAAAATTAGCCAACACAGAACCCAAAAGGGTGCCGATGGCGACCCCGTCAATCTGACGCTACATCATGTTATCGAAACTAAATTCAACAGAAAGAGTGGCAAACTTCATTAATTCCACGAAAATTTCTCCAGGAACAATCAGTTAATTTCCATACGTGATACACGCTTTGGGCAGAAGATTATCCCGAAGTAGGTTGCCATTGCTTTCTGCGGCAGACTAGTTGCCGACCAAGGCTATAGAACCCAATCTGTCCTGTCATTTAACCCATAACTGAAAGGTATAGACGGATTTATACCTTTCCCAAGGGTATTTGCGCGTAAGTGAATGCAATGCATTCGACTGGAATTCGAACTCGACCACCCGATTTCTCGTTCCGAGCCGATATCTGGCGCAAACAAATAACTGCAGTAAAGAAAATCACAGTAAATATTGTTTTCATGAGGGGAACACAAGTAAATAAAGAACAAACATGGTATTTCGCAAAACTCTTCTCTCAATAAAAAAACTTTGACAAGCGGGATCGAAACCAACTATATATATATATATATATATATTTACGGATATAGAAAACCACACACACACCTGCACTACACACATATATTGAGAATGGTCTCAGCGTGGTAGCAAGGAAATGATCACGTGGGAGCCTAGAGTCAGTTTTGGGATAACAGGTCAAAGTTGGTTGAACCAGATACCCTTAGTAGCAAATGTCTAGACAGGAAATAGACAGAAGCTAGACATGGAGGTTGTGAAGCAGCAGGAGCTAGAATTCGCGCCAAAAACAAACCACGTGGATAGCAAAGTTTGGAAGTTAGTTGCAGATTCAATCTTGAACGAAAACTTCTTAATTTGCTGAGCGCTGATAAATGACGAATGAAGGGAAAACGCATTTGAGATAATAGCGTAATTTGACCAATTCATCGTAAGCAACTCCGGATAAGAAAAAAATGAACTTATAAATTCTTATTCGTTAAGACAAGAAGAAGACGAGGCCGAATTGTTTTTTATCAAGGAAGAAAGAAAGGTAGCGGCGAAGATAAGAGAAGAAACTGTAATACCATTTGTATGCTGATTCCTATTTGTTGAAAGAAGAGAAAGAAAGCGAAGCCAAGTTGTTTATCAAGAAAAGTAAGAAAAATAGCGACGAAAATAAGAGCAGAAGCTGTAATGTTATTCGTGCGCTGATTCATGTTTGTTCAAAGAAGAGAAAGAAAGCGAAGCTAAGTTGTTTATCAAGAAAAGAAAAGAAAGAGAGATAGCGACGCAGGGAAGTCAACATATAAAGAAAGAGATTTTGAAGATAATAAGAAGCAGAATTGTTCGAATGCAGAGAATACAACGCTGGTTTGAATAAAAGAATAAAGAAGAATGCGGATATTTCAGAAAATTTGTATGCTGAAAATACAACAATCATTTGAAAGAAAATAGGACAATCGTAACTGCATACATTTCAAATGGACTGCGTTTGGGTCCGAAGTTGTATAAAAAGAGGAGGATGAGAGAAAATAAAATAAAAGGCAGTAAAACAAGAGAGAAGGAACTGATATTAAGATAAATTATTATATTCTTAGTCGCATGTTAGAACATGCATACACTTCCATGAATATTATGTTGCCACATACACCATACCACGTGTTTATGAATTCTATGTTTCTCCTCATATTTATTTTGTGTTAAACTCTTGCATTCGTATTCGCCTGTATTCATTCATATTTGTGGATATGTGTTGTAAATTACGTTGGGTATCCGAATCTAAGTTTTGAGATTCAGGTCATTGGAGATGCTTATGCATACTTAATTTTTTTTATTTTAATATTTCATTATTTATTAAAATTTGATATCAAAACCCGCTCGTTTTGTCTCTCATCTTTGAATTGTTGGTCAGCGCATGTGTTGATATTGAAGCAGACCTTGGAAAGATTGCAATTCGATTATATCAATTGAAGAACAATCTTATTTTCTTGTTTTTGTTTATCATTGTCCATTTGTCATTATCTAGGACAGATAACCGGTATCTGTCCATAGATGTGAAAATGTAAATATACCTGAATCGTCGTGTAAGCATCTTGATGGTTGTAGTTGAGGCAGGCTATATAGTTGAGGCAGACTATATATATATATATATAAACATGTTTTGTTAAAAACAACCGACAAGGAAGACTTTATTAATTTTTTATTTAATTTTTCCAGTATTCTTACATGTTTCCTTTTTGCTGAAGATAAGGAATAAAAAAATATTTTTTCCATAATTTTTCGACTTTCAGCTTCTTCACAAGCCATTTTCAAGGATGCTACTTTTTCGGTGTTATTATGCCCTCCTGTTTGTCTGTAATGCAATATTTTTGTTTTGGTGTTTTTTTTTAAAGAAGAACTTTCTTTAAAGCTATCACATGATGCGTGCTGCTGGGCATCAAGCGAGTGTCTATTTAAAAAAAAGACTTTTAAAACTTAATTTCCACTGTTAAATAATGTAAGGTTGATGGTAGGAGAAAATTGTTTTTTATATATATATATTGCCTATCGAATAGTGAGGTGTCTTTGATATTTTGATTGAAATAGCATTTTCGTATTTTTGACCAAATTGTTTCTTAAGGGTTTTTGTAAGTTATCGGTTAATAACATGTTTTTCGTTGCAGTATTATTACTAGATAGGTGACATGTAAGACCTATTTTTATTACTAGATAGGTGACATGTAAGACCTATTTTTATTACTAGATAGGTGACATGTAAGACCTATTTTTATTACTAGATAGGTGACATGTAAGACCTATTTTTATTACTAGATAGGTGACATGTAAGACCTATTTTTATTACTAGATAGGTGACATGTAAGACCTATTTTTATTACAAGATAGGTGACATGTAAGACCTATTTTTAGAGAAGTGCTAGTATAGCCAATATAGGTAATTGATTTTTAAAAAGAAACACAATTTTATATAAGTATTGAAATTCATACACCACATTAGCCATCGCTAGTTTAGACTTGATGGGGTTATGATTATTAAAAACAACAAGATTTGCTACCTTCCATTTTTTATAATATATTATAAATTTTACATGTTTTTGAGGAATTACAGCAGAAATATGGTATTTAATAATTTTTCCTATAGAAAATGTGTGTGTAGTGTGTGATCATCTCACTACACCTGCAGTAACTATGGCTTGTACAGAATGTTTTAGCTAACATTTATGTATGACAATCACCATATTCCCCAGATTTAGCAATTCGTATATTTTCCTCATTAATTTATTACTTTTTAAAGCAGCAGTTCTGATCTTTTTAGATCGAATTACAGCTGGAAACATTATTTCTATAATTTCTGCCATACTGGCTTCCAGACAAGTGTCGGCTGCAAAGCCTCTGATTAGAAGGTTTATGCTGGACAATATCATCGAAAATGAGGTCAAAACTGGAAGCAGCGGAAATCTGGTTCTACAGAAGGATGCTGCGGATATCGTGGACTGAGCATGCAAACAACGAGGAGGTGTTGGAAAGAATGGTAGCTAATCTTCAGAGCTTGAAAATATACCAAAATTTCTGAAGAAAGACCCAATAATTCATAACATTCTACTGAGATTCTACAATGATACATTTGGGAAATATTCGCCTACTTCAGATTAGCTGAAGAGTGGAAATGTCCTTGTTCCGAAAAACGGTGATCGAACAGAAGTAGCAAACTACTGATGCATTAGCAGCTCGGCTACAGTGGCTCTTTCACCAGCGTGATGTGGTTTTCCTATGTCTCTTCTAAAAATACTTTCACGGCTGCTACTCCGATGAACTTAGATCACTGGTACCCCCTAGATATGAATTTACACGAGCTGCTAGATTAGCAACTAGGTTTCACCCTTTTACAGTGAAACCGATAAAGTGTAACCGCAATTTCTACTCTAACAGCTTCTTTTCATGCACTTCCCACATGTGGAATTCCCTTCCGTATACTTGCTTTCCAGACAGCTACAATCTCCAGAAATTTAAATGTAAGGTCAATAGACATCTCCTATCACACTAACTCGCATCCGTTCTCACAAGCTCTTTTAACATCTACTCCAATTCTGTACGCGTGTATCATTCTCTTTACATTTGGAATATGTAAAAATAGCCGTGAATTAACTCATTGGAGCCAGTTAAATCTAAACGCCTTGTCAGTGAAGAATAGAGCGCTCATCTGAACATTTACCCTAGAAATAGCGATAAAGTAGCGATAGGCCTATGATACTGCTTGGAGATAGAATTTGTTTCTTAGACAGATTTAGGAACTCAGCGGTTTGGCGGTGGTGGAAGCGTAGGGAAAATATTGTTGGAAAATATTCGCATCTAAAAGTCATCATACATTTTCTTAACACCTGCCGGAGACCCGGAGACCCCCGTCAACACGCCTTCAAACATATGTTAAAAAACCTGTCCAATTTCACTGAAATAGTTCTGGGATACCATATATATATATATATATATATATATATATATATATATATATATATACCAACAAATAAGTATTTATGTATCATAGTAAATGTAAATCTATGTGGATGCGTAAATAAATATTGAGGTATATACTGTATTTGAAAATATGGCTGTCATGATGTATGTGCGGTCAATTCTATTATATTTGAAGCAACATATTAGATATTAAAACTGGTATTTTGCAAGGTGACGCAACTGTCTCTTCCTTGTTTATAATCATTCTTGACTATGTTCCGCGCATTTCTTCGACACCATAAATGAAAATAGGGTCCTTCTAAAAGCACACTAGTGCAGTCGTCACTGGGCAGAATATTTGACTGATCTAAATTTTGTTGATGATCTTGCCCTGATTACGCATTGTATTAAGGATACACAATCGTTTTTTATTGACAATTGAGTTGGCAGCTAACCAGGTCGGCCTCTTCTGCAATGAGAACTTCTCAGCGCACCTTCGTAAATGAACTTTTCAGAGGACCATTTTAAATGAGCTTTTCAGCGCACACTCGTAAATAATATATATAAGTACAATTCCTCATACCTGATACTCAGAAATTATTTGTACATAGTTATAATGTCGGTACTATCGGCATACTTTCTTACAAGAAGTTTTGCTATAAACGTTCACCCATAATTTCTTACAAGATATTTTGATATAAACATTCACCCATACTTTCTTACAAGATATTTTGATATAAACGTTCACCCATACTTTCTTACAAGAAGTTTTGCTATAAACATTCACCCATACTTTCTTACAAGATATTTTGATATAAACGTTCACCCATACTTTCTTACAAGAAGTTTTGCTATAAACATTCACCCATACTTTCTTACAAGATATTTTGATATAAACATTCACCCATACTTCCTTACAAGATATTTTGATATAAACGTTCACCCATACTTTCTTATAAGTTATTTTGATATAAACGTTCACCCATACTTTCTTACAAGATATTTTGATATAAACATTCACCCATACTTCCTTACAAGATATTTTGATATAAACGTTCACCCATACTTTCTTATAAGTTATTTTGATATAAACGTTCACCCATACTTTCTTACAAGACATTTTGATATAAACGTTCACCTATACTTTCTTACAAGATATTTTGATATAAACGTTCACCTATACTTTCTTACAAGATATTTTGATATAAACGTTCACCCATACTTTCTTACAAGATGTTTTGATGTAAACGTCACTCAAAGTACACGGTTACAGTTAAAATAGTTATGATGAATGAAGTGTATCATATGAATTAATGTGGTAAGAAGACAAGATAATGAGAATAAGGAGGACACATAACAGTTGCTGATTTAAAAGTGTGAGACAGTTCTGATGGAAAGCATCCCCGCGGTATTCTGTTCTACTGTGTCGCGTTTCTTTGACAATTGTGTATACGTGTATAATTCTCCTTACATTTGGAATATGTAAAAATGAGGATGAATTAACGCCTTGGACGTAGCAGGGCGTCACCTAAATGTAAAAACCTGAATTATTGTCAGTGAAGAATGGAGCGCTCATCTGAACATTTGCCCTAGAAATAGCGATAAAGTAGCGATAGGCTTGTGACGTTGCGTGGAGATATTAGAATTTGTTTCTTAAACAGATTTAGAAACTCGGTGTTTGGCGGTGGGGGGGGGGTAGCGAAGGGAAAATATCGTTGGGAAATATTCGCATCTAAAAGCCATCATGCATTTTCTTAACATCTGCCGGAGACGAGTTCTCCCCGCCAATACCCCTTCTTCATACTTCTGGCTTTTCTGTCCAGCTTGGCTTTGAAACTAATCAAGATGCGAATGGATTGTGATAGATACTAGGCTTTGGAGATTAACCGACAATATCATCGCTCTAAAATTACAACATTCATCAGGGACATTGTCTTGTGACAGCTGGATTAAATTGGTTGATTATATTTGGCCTGGAGTGATGGCTGTTGTCGGTGTCTAGATGAGTCCCTTTGTCCGCGTCGCTCTCTATTTTAAACGAGAAGGCTGAAAAATAGAAAGAACCTCAAACAATAGTCAAGTGCGTGTGTGTATGTTTACATCGTATTATCAATATAATATTAAGTGAGTGCGTGCTTAGAAAGAACTTTTAAAACCCGTAAACGTGGACGGCTGTATGTGCCGAGATTTGAGACGTGAGGTCACGAGTCCGTCTTATAACAGTGTTATTCAAATTTATAAGAACTTGTAGTTAAAACATAAAAGCATTTAGTTAAAATATCCTTACGCTTTACAGTATTTACATTATTCGGACTATTGTCCTCATCTTTGTTGCCATTTGTACGACGTTTCGGCCGTTGTACGCTCCGGCCTTCTTCAGGTGCTAGGAATTTCGAACCGAACCCTTTATTATAATCACTGAGGTATTTCATCTTCATTCCTTGTGTAAAGCCTCGATTAAAAGTCAAGTTATTTGTTCACCACTGCTGTAGCCTGGTATTGAACTCACAACTCTTTGAGTCAAATCAGAGGAACTAACCAACGTCTATATACACTGCGCAACAGAATTTTTGGGATTTATAAGCCTAATGTCCAGTAACCTTTTTTTTTTACCAGAGTTCATATTGCAATTTTTTGATGTTAATGGTTTTCTCTAGTATTTTTATGTTAATGGTTTTCTCTAGTATTTTTGATGTTAATGGTTTTCTCTAGTATTTTTACCAGAGTTCATATTGCAGTTTTTGACGCAAATGATTTTCTCTGGCACTCCGAATTACTTGTTAACATATTGAGTTCATGAAGATGATATACCCCAGTGATTGTAATAAGGGGTTCGGTTCGAAATTCCTTGCATCTGATAAAGACCGGGGCGTACAAGAGCCGAAACGTCGTACAAATCGCAACAAAGATGAAGACAAAAGTCCGAATAATCTAAATATTTAAATGCTACCTCATCTCAGAAATATAGACAAATATTCCTTACCCTTTATTCAACGAATATTTGGTCATATACAGGGTGCGATGGGTAAATTGTCGCCTTTTATATTTCTAATTTAGCGCATGTGCTATTTTTCTTTTGATAATTTTAGTCTATAGTAGGGTCAGTTGGGCACCATCTGTTAGAAAAAGATGACTATGACACAAATGACTACGCCAGAAATTTGGAATCGGAAGCCCCAAAACGAACATTTCAGAGTGCTCGGGTGTAAAGCTGAATCTGTGGAGAGAATTCGGAAAGAGCTAGATGAGTCTAATGGTGATTACGAAGGTACAGTAGCTCTGAAAACTAACACTGGTTCTTTCTGATGAAAAAGGAACTCTCGAATGTGTTAGTGAGGGCCTCAGACTCAACAAGAGGGCCTACATCAACTGCCATAAGGAACACAGTGTTGCCCTGAATCAAGAAGGTGGCTTCTGGAAGACCTTACGTCTGGCCACAGCACTCTGCACCTTGACACGCAAGCAGGGGAAGCTAGTCATGTGTGTCAGACAATTTCTGCAACCACATAACCCATCTGGCCACTTAACTCCCTAGACTTCAACCTCTTGTTTATTATGTGTAGGACGTAGTTGAGCGAGAGACCACCAAAAGTCATTGTATCGCTTAAGATGAACTGAAGGCAACATTTATGGTAGCATTTACCAACCATTTACAAGGAGATTGTCCAGATGAGTTGCAGGAGATTCCGAAGTCGTCAAGAGGCCGTGGTAAAAGCAAATGGCGATTTTATTGAATAAATTTACTCTTTCGTATTTCAAGATATTTCTGCCTAATTTTGGTAAATATATCTGCTAAAATGAGGTGTCAGTGTTATTTTTTTTTATTAAACGCGTATTTTAAATCAAAAGCTCTTTTCTGAAAAAAGTATAAATAAATAAATTGAAAGTATAAATAAATAAATTGAAAGTGTAAGTACTTCAAATCCTCTGTATTATCATTCACAGATTAAGTACTTTTATCCAAATTACATATTTATTTAAAGTATAATTTTACTACTTATATTAAATACTACCTATAAGAATCCTATTGTTTTTGCCTAAGCCTTTACATACTTTCATTTAAAACCCAACTATTTTTATTCAAACACTAAGTTCTTTTATTAAAATACTCCACATTTTTACTATATATATAAATCTACTATCTGCCCGTGCATTGAATAGTGCTGCCATATCTGGTCGGGTGCTCCTGCTATCCACCTAGGGGCCCTTGACAAAATCTAACTGAGAATCTGTAATGTGATCGATCCTGACTTGGCAGTTCAGATATAACCAAGTTTTCAATGTGGCTTCTCTGTGTCTCTTCTACAAATACTTTCACGGCTTCTGCTCCGATGAACTTAGCTCACTGGTGCCGCTTATGTATGAATTTACTCGAGCCACAACTAGGTCCCACCCTTTTACTGAGAAACCAATAAAATGTAAATAGAAAATTCTACTCCACCAGCTTCTTTTCTCGCACTTTCTGCCTGTGGAATTCCCTTCCTTTTACTTGCTTCCCCGACAGCTACAATCTGCAAGAATTTACATGTAAAGTCAATAGTCATCTATCTCACTAATCTGCATCCTCTCTCTCATGCACATTTCTCCGTCCACTCTACTCTCATCAATATTCTCATCCTTCTCTTACCCACTTCCTGACACGCCCATTTACCTGTCACTCTTTCCCATAACTTTCCTCCTATGTAACCCCCTGCAAAACAGTGGCAGTAAAATACCTTGTTTAGGGCGATACGATTATAAAATAAAGTTTATCTAAATTACATATTTATTAAAAGCATACTTTTACTACCTATATTAAGTACGACCTATAAGAAACCTATTGTTGTTGCCGAAGCCTTCACTTACATACTTTCATTCAAAACCCAATTATTTTCATTCAAACACTAAGTTCTTTTATTCAAATATTGCATTTTTTACTTAAAGTGTAAGTCTTTTTATTCAAAGTTTAAATACTTTTATTCAAAACTTAATTATCGTTTTAACTGCAAAGGATCTTAAAGTACAATTGCTTTTATTCAAAGAGTAAAGGCATCTATTCAAAGGTTCGTCTTATTTTACGTGCCGCGCTTATTCAGAGTAATGATGGCTCTCCACAATTTCCTAACTTTTGTGGCTCTTGGAAGCTTGCTGTCTTGGTCTCTCCCTCGCTCTACACAAGTGGCTCGCTGTTTTCCCTCGTCTCTATAGCATTCAACATGTCTTCTGACGGTTAAGATTTCTAAGCTCTTCTTTCGAAGTGCTTTAATTTAAATCCTATTTCATTTAACTCATTAAAAATCCAAAATGATTTTTATACAGAGCATGATTATTTTTATTCAGAACTTAAGTACTTTTATTCAACTGTAAAGTACATGTGATTGAAAACGTAAATATTTTAATCGAAGCGTAAATAGTTTAATTTAAATCATAATTCAGTTAAGTGCCATACGTGATGCACGTTTTGGGCGATCATGTCTCTTTCGAGACTTGACAGAAAATTATCCCGCAGTAGGTTGCCATTGTTTTCTGTGGTAGACTGGTTGCCAGCCAATGCTATAAAACCCAATCTGTCCTTTTATTTAACCCATAACTGGAGGGAAGAGACGGATTAATACCTTTCCTAAGCGGTATTTGTGCGGAAGTGAATGCATGAAATTCAACTGGAATTCGAACTCGGCACCCCGATTTGTTGTTCCGAGTCGATATCCACTGCACCACAACGCACATCCACATATTACTTTATTAAAAAAATAAATAATTTTATTCAATGCTGATAAATTTATAGCGACTTACTAAGCATCGCTGAGATACTGCACAAGTTCGAAAGTAGGAGCACCTAGTGAGAGTTGAACCCAGTACTCAGTCGTAATTGACCTGGTGGGACAAGCTTACTGACCACGACGAAGCATCCTTCAAGATACCCTATTCCACTGAAAAAGAAATTTTATATAATGTGCATTATTTTTGTGTAATAATGTCTACTAGTATTTGGAGTCTTTTTTGCAATGAGTGCTGCATCGTATTTTGTTATTTGTTTATTCTTCTGAGATGAGGCAGTATTTACACGACTTACATTGTTGAGAGGATGTGCGTTGTGGTACAGTGGATATCGGCTCGGAACGAGAACCGGGGAGCCGAGTTCGAATTCCAGTTGAATCCATTGTATTCAGTTACGCGCAAATACCCTTGGGAAAGGTATTAATCCGTCTCTTCCTTCCAGTTATGGGTAAAATAGCAGGACAGACTGGGTTTTATAGCCTTGGTCGGCAACCAGTCTACCGCAGAAAGCAATGGCAACCTACTGCGGGATAATCTTCTGCCCAGTCAGTCATGTCTCTTTCGAGACATGATCGCCCAAGTGTGTATCACGTATGGCACTTAACTGACTGACTGACGTTGTTGAGACTATTGTCTTTATCTTTGCTGCCATATTTACGACGTTTTGGGCAATGTACGCTCCGTCCTTTTTCAGTTGCTAAGAATTTCGAACCGAACCCTTTATCAAGATCATTCTATGTGCATTGCCAATTCTGTATCCTTGGACACATGGCCCAGTGGATATAGACGTTGGATAGTTCCAGCGACCTGACCCAAGTGTGATCAGTATTAGGCCACAGTAGTCATCAATATATAAGTTAGTTAAATAAGTTAAAGGGAGATAACTACATGGCTACCGGAAGTGGCATCGCACATGGAATGATAATGATATACCCAGTGAACCTAATAAAAGGTTCGGTTCGAAATTCTTAGCATCAGAAGAAGGCCGGAGCTTACAACGGCCAAAACGTCGTAAACATGGCAATAAAGTTGAGGAAAATAGTCCGAACAATGTAAATAGCGTATTTTGCTATTATCTAAAAATAATTATTTATTTAAATTATTCGTTGGTTTTTCTTTGAATCTATTCTTCGATGCCGTATTTAGCAACACTATAAGCCAATTGTTTTAGTAAAGCCGTTGTTTTTCTGCAGGACAGTTTTTCTGGTAAATCGATAGTCAGTTATATATTTCACGATTACCTTTATAATGATGTAAAATCTGATATAAAATGAGGAGAAATTATCGCATTAAAATACAGAGTTAACGGTTTTCAGCAAGATTAATAAAAACATCAAAATTTTTTTCAGATCCTGTTTCTGGGATTTTGTGCTCCCACCGAACTATAAACCCCGGAAAAGGTATCGGTTCACAACTTTCAGCATTTGACGTCCGGTTAGAGGTGCCCACTTCTGGTTATAATTGAAACGTTATCATCCTGCAGTAAAAATCAAAACACAAAAACCAACCTCGCACGCGTACCATTACTGTCTATTACCTATGAATTTCGTCAATTTCTTTCGATTGGTGGGTGCGTGTGGTTGTAGGAGGCTGTCTCTCTAGGGTGGGAGTTTCTGTATCTGTCTATTTATCCACGCGTACATTTCTCAAGCGTAGCGTGATCGACTGCTTTAATAAAAAAAAAAAGAACTATAATATGATCGAGTGGAACTAGTAATTAAATAAGAGTAATAACGATGATGTGCGTTGTGGTACAGTGGAATGAAAAATCGGGGAGTCGAGTTCAAACTTCAGTTGAATTCCTTGCATTCACTTACGCGCAAATACCCTTGGGAAATGTAATAATCAGTCTTTTCCATTCAGTTATGTGCTAAATAACAGGACTAAATAACATAGCCTTGGTTGGCAAGTCAATCATGTCTCTTTTGAGACATGATCGGCCAAAACGTGTATCACGTTTGACACTTAACTGACTGACTGAACAATGACGAGTCTCAATAATAATAAGATGGAATACCATCCGCCCGTGTATTGAATATTGCTGCCATATCTGGTCGGGTGCCCCTGCTGCTCTCCTTGGGCTTCTTGACAAAATACAAAGGAGGATCTGTAACGTGGTTGATACTGACTTGGCAGACCGGCTGCAACTACTCTCTCACCGGCGTGATGTGGCTTCCCTGTGCCTCTTCTACAAGTACTTTCATGGCTTCTGCTCCGATGAACTTAGATCACTGGTGCCGCCTAAGCACGAATTTACACGAGATACTAGAGTAGCAACTAAATCCCACCCTTTTACAGTTAAACAAATAAGATGTAACCGTAATTTCTACTCCAAAAGCTTCTTTTCTCGCGCTTTCCGCCTGTGGAATTCCCTTCCACAAGTCTGCTTTCCCGACAGCTACAATCTCCAGGTGTTTAAATGTAGGGTCAATAGACATCTCCTATCACACTAACTCCCAATTATTCTCAGAACACTCTCATCTACCCAACCCTCATTCTCGGTATCCTTACCCGCCTATCACCCACCCTCTGACATTTCCTATATTTAACCATTCTCGGTATCCCTACCTGCCTATCACCCACCCTCTGACATTTCCTATATTTAATCATCCTTTCTCCACTCTATGTAGCCCCCTGCGCAGTAGTGGCAGTGACATGCCTTGCTCGGGGTGAAATGCTTATAAAAAAATAAAAAAAATAAAAAAATAAAATAATAAGATGCAGAGTGTATTGAGCTAGATTGTTGGGATAAAAAGCAACAATAATATTGATGGAATAAAACTAGTAATAAAATAATAGTAATAATGAAGAGTGTATAGAGCCAGAGTCTTGGGATAAAAAAGCAACAATAATAAGATGGAATAAAAGTAGTAATAAAATAATGGTAATAATTCAATAAGTGCTGATCCACAATGTTGAAATAAAAAATAAATGATAAGGTTGGGTATTATTAATGATAACTATAATAGTAATAGTAGTACTAGTAGTAATAATATTAATAGTAGTAGTAATAATGGTGTTTGTATTGATACAGCAACTTGTAAACTGGACGATAAATTTAATAGAAATTCTGATTTAAATTTTAATTTAAAACCTGACAAGAAAATAATAGTTTCATATATTCTGAATAAATATACGATTTTCAAAACATGTCATCATAATTTATATAGGTAAAATTGAAGATGTGTGTCAGTGTGCGTATGTATTTGTGTGTGTATACTCACTGATTTCTATCTACATACACTTACACAATTTTCATCCGATTTGTTTCAAAACTTTCACGCCCTTGCAAATTTATTATTCTACACAACAAATAAAAAGAAACTGCGCGTGACACATTTTTTTTCAAGTTTTTTTTTATTATTAAAGATGAATTCAACGCAGTAACTTTTAAATGGAGAACAGCTTTTTCAAAAAATACAAGAGTTACCTCCCGTGTTTAGTGTCTGCAGATGTGGGTCGTATAAAAATAGGAATTCTTGCTATTCTCATTCCGTGCAACGCTGGGTACTTACTTTTAGTATTGAATAAAAGAAATGATACTTGTGTCTTTGGGCGATTATTACGAAAGGCGGATATTTACAAGGATTCTTAAAGAAAGCACAATGGCAGATATATATTCAAGACGAATTATTTTTTTTGTTTTTAAAGGAGAAATAATCCGATTGAGCGAATTTAAATTTGAATTACTGTCATATTCCCCCCCCATACTAACACCGGTAATAACTAAACTTACGACTGTCAAATTTGGTAATCGAAGAGAACCCTGTTTTAGTTTCGGACTGGGAAGGTGGTTTTTCTTGACGTGTTAACACACATGCTCTCTTCGCTATCAACGATACGGTTCACAATATATAAAGGACTAATATCGAGCAGCAACAGGGGAGTCGGCAGCTGACGGCTAGCACGGTCGTTGTCTACTCAGCTCACTAGTTGTTACCACCCTACATGGACATGTACTACCGTATTTACCGAGAATTTGGCTAACCTGACTGTGAATGGGTGGGATCCAGTTGCCAGTCTTGTTGCACGAGTAAACACCTGTTGAGGGGTATTATCTGGAGAACGACAAAAGCTACTAAATGTAAGATCCGAAATAATGTCAGGATGTAGACACATTAAAAACTACTTTCTAGGTTCGTACAAACCCGGATGAAAGGATTCTTAATAACAAAACCACTTTCTTACTTTGAACTTCCGGTTATGAACTTATAAAAACATTAACCTTTACGCCATCAAGTACAACAAATCACCTGCCGAAACTGAAAAGGTCGACTCCATGGTAGCGTAACCAGTTGATCTTCCATACCTAAATATCTAAAAGCTTTATATTTTGAATCTTCACTCAAACATGTATTGAGCACTTTCTAATAAAACTGTTTATGGGTTTCATTTTATTTAAATCTATAACGATTTAATATTGTTTTTTCTATGTATGTAGAGTTATATGAATGCTTTATTTTCCAAACATGATCAGCACATTGTGTCCGTGTTTATAGTTGATAGTCTTGAGTGTTGGCTTTTTCTTTTTTATTAATAATACCTCCATTATTTATTTTTAGCCTTTTTTTTACATGTGGATGATACTTTTATATTTTGTATTATCGACTAGTATGTTACGGATAGTATTTGCTTGGTCTCCATTTGTAATTTAAAACAGTGCTCGATATACATGTTCTAAAATATAATTTATAATAAATATTCACAGCTCTATATATTATAATCGAGCACTGTTTGAAATTAATGTTTTGGATGTTGTAAAAAATATTTTCTTCGTTCTGTACTCACTCTGATAACCTGCTCCTACATTAAGTTGAGCACTTTTACCATTAAGATAAACATTGAACATGGATAAAGTAAATTTCGACATTTCGCTGAAAAATATTCCTATTCCAAACAAACTGGGATACTCTCAAAAGCTGGTTCAAAAAACTGAAGACCTTATACGAAGGATGAGATGGAAGGCGCATTTCTTCATTAAATGCCATGGAGCTTCGGATAATAAGGACACATTCGAATTTAAAAACCTTAAAACCGCACCTCTCATAGACAAAGTTTTTAACTTAGAGAACGACCTGTTTGAGATCTTAAACAAAATCACCTTTCACAAACACAAAAACAAATTCCTAAATCACTTGGACACATTAGTTAGTAACATAAGCAAATCTAATAAGGTCTTTGTCAAATCGGACAAAACATCGAATTTTTATAAGATGGATCGTAAAGAGTAAAAAGATCTGATTAAGAAAAATTTAACAAAAATTACAAGAAAATGAACACGGAGCACCAAAAACACATAGATATAATAAACCACGTAGACAAACAAATTACGGATAAATTGAATATAAGTGACAGAGTTCCCAAAATGAAAACAAAGGAGATATATGTGCTTTTAAAAGACCACAAGCCGGAAATCTACCGTAAATTACCCACTAAAATAATAAACCCGACAAAATCAGAAATCGGTAGGATTAGTAAAGGTAATATTAGAAAGAGTCAACCAACAAATAAAGAAAAAAAATTCAACTCATGCAATGGAGGGGTACAGTGGACGTAATCAAATGGTTTGAAAACCTTGGGGAAAAAATAATGCCACCTTTTTACAATTTGACATCGTGGATTTTTACCCATCGATTTCGGAGGACCTTTTCAATCTTGCCCTGGAATTCGCGGAATTCTACTCGGACATCTCAAAGGATAAAATCAAAATAATTTTGAACTGTAGAAAACCAGTTCTCATCCACAACAACGAACAGTGGACAAAAAATCAACAGATAATTTTTATTTATCTATGAGAGCTCTGGATTCTGCAGAATCTTCGGATCTAGTTAGATTATTCCTATTGAACAACCTCACTGCGTATAAAGAAATTGACACTACCAATATAGGACTCCATAGAGATAACGGACTCATGATAATAAATAAATCTACTGGAAGTAAGGTTGATAAAACTAGAAAATTAATTCATAAAGTCTTTAAATCTTTTGGTCTTAACGTAGTAATTAACCCTAATATCAAGCAAGTTGACTTCCTAGACAAAACATTAGATATAGTATTAAACAATTTATTTGATATCGATAGTAGGAGATCAAAATTTGACTTACATCCATTCATTTTTCTTTCAGTCTACGGTTTCGCTTTAACTGGAAACAACTATTGCTTTTTAGTCTTTAGTGCCAACATCCAAAGAGTCTGAGCTCCAGGACCATGGATTAGTTTTAAAGCTTTCATTACACCCAAGCAACGCCGGGATATACTGCTAGTTATGGATAAACTGAAAATAAGCGACAGAGTCCCTAAAATTACAACAAAGGAGGGATACATACTTTTAAAAGACCACAAGCCGGAATTTTACCGAAAATTACCTACGAGAATAATAAACCCGACAAAATCAGAAATCGGTAGGATTAGTAAAGGTAATATTAGAAAGAGTCAACCAACAAATAAAGAAAAAAATTCATGCAATGGAGGGGTACAGTGGACGTAATCAAATGGTTAGAAAACCTTGGGGAAAAAATAATGCCACCTTTTTACAATTTGACATCGTGGATTTTTACCCATCGATTTCGGAGGACCTTTTCAATCTTGCCCTGGAATTCGCGGAATTCTACTCGGACATCTCAAAGGATAAAATCAAAATAATTTTGAACTGTAGAAAATCAGTTCTCATCCACGACAACGAACAGTGGACAAAAAATTCAACTGATAATTTTGATTTATCTATGGGAGCCCTGGATTCTGCAGAATCTTCAGATCTGGTAGGATTATTCCTATTGTAGAACCTCACTGCGCATAAAGAAATTGACAGGAACAATATAGGACTATATAGAGATGACGGACTCATGATAATAAATAAATCTACTGGAGGTAAGGTTGATAAAACTAGAAAATTAATACATAAAGTCTTTAAATCCTTTGGTCTTAACATAGTGATTAACCCCAATATCAAGCAAATGGACTTCCTAGACATAACATTAGACTTAGTATCGAACACTTTCCAACCCTACATGAAAAACAATGGTAACCCAATCTATATAAACCCCAATTCTAATCACCCATCATCCGTTATCAACCATATCCCATCATCAGTAGAACACCGAATTAACACACACTCATCCAATAAAGAAATATTTGACAAACACAAGGTAATTTACGACAGAATCCTTAAAGAAAGCGGATATCAATCATCAAAAATTAGCTTTATGGAAAAATTCAGGAGTTCAAAAAGCAAAAATAGATACAGGAAAATCATATGGTATAACCCTCCTTTTAATCAATCAGTTCATTTCAAGCTGGGACATAAATTTCTTAAACTAATAGATAAGCATTATCCTAAAAATAACCCTCTAAGCAAAATCTTCAATCAAAATACAATAAAACTAAGCTATAGCTGCTCCAATAATCTAGAAAAAATAATTAAAGTACATAACAGCAAATATTAAAAGCACACAACAAAAATAACTCCAACACTAATACCAGTCCGCCCCAAAATAACAATCTCTGTAACTGTAGAAACCCAAACCAATGCTCCATGACCAATAAATATTTAACGAAATCCCTGATATATATATGTGTTCGATTTCATCCATGGAGAATCCTAAAAATGAAAAATATATACCGGAAACACCATGAACGTATTTAAAAAGCGATTTTACAATCACCTCTCACCCTTCAATAACAAAGAAAAACAAAACATGAAGTCTCTCTCCAAATACTTTTGGAAGCTAAAAGACGAAAATAAAACGCCTGAAGTAAAATGGAAAATGCTTAAACAAGCAAGAACAGCTAAATATATAATCTAAATCTGTTTTCTTTGTCTTCCAGAAAAAAATGAAATCATTAAATATATGAATAGCAACAAGCTTTTAAACCAGAGGCATGAAACCACAGTAAACTGCAAGCACATTAAAGAACTAACCTTACAATCACGCTAACAAATGATACAACTTCACTGTACTAACAACACTCCTACACGCACCACAAACTGCGATCTAATTTTAAAATTTTTTTTTCAAAAATTAAAAATTCTACAGAAAAAAAAGATTTACTAAATTCTAAAGTAAGGGTTAATATACAATATTATATTAAGTGTAAAAGCTGTCCGTAATACACACATTAAACTTCACCTATTACCTTAAATACAAACACACCTATGACCTATTCACCTATTACCTTAAATACAAACATTTAATCTTTCCTCCTACATAAAACTCTACTTATTACGCACTTATTACCTACTTACCTATTACATTCAATTTTTAACATTAAATTTTAACTCTTACATTAAATCTTACCGCAAACGGTGATCTAATTAAAATTTAAAATTTAATAGAGAAAATCGGTTTCTAAACTGTGATCTAATTGAAACTTAAAATTTAATAGAAAAAATCGGTTTCGAAACTGATCTAATTAAAATTTAATAGAAAAAATCGATTCTCTAAATCCAAAATAAAGATTAAATATACAAAATTAGATTAATTATAAAAACTCTGCTTAAATACAAAAATATTCTGTACAAAATAAGCATCCCACTCCTTACCTGCTGCTCTAAGAAATCCAAAGGAAATAGACTAGTCACAAGATAATAAAAACTTACATTCTAACTGCTAATGTTAAATCTGTACAAAACTCACAGACACTCATTAATCAACCATATACACTACCCACACCACTTTCTTCAAAATTCTAACGGTCAATCCACAAGACTTATTCCCTTATTACTAACCCCACCAACATCTTACACACAACTGACTAAATATAAGAAAAAAGGCTTTCCATTCCTGTCCACACCGCCTGATGAGACATTGTAGTTTCAATGTCGAAACAAATGTACAATTTGTAGTGGATATATAAAACAAAATTCTGTACATGTTTTAAAATATAATTTATAATATATATATATATATCGGTACAAATCATATTATCATATCGTTTTATTTATATAACAATACAAAAGGCAAGCACACACACACACACACATATTAACAATTACTTTAGAACACGTACAAACTACAAAGTACCACAAAACTGTATATTTTGTTTCGATATTGAAAGAAGAGTAAGTCCTCAATACCCCCACTAATCAACGAGTTTGAGGTCCTCAACTCCTCAGCGGACAAGGCTGAATGCTTTACCCGTAGATTCTCGACCAATTCGAGTCTGGATTCGTTTGGAATCCATACACCCGATTTCCCATCTAGAACTGAGGCCCAATTGAATGACGTCCACATCATGCCCTCGCTGATTTCTAGCATAATCTCGAAACTTGACCCTCACAAAGCGAGTGGTGGGGATGGAATCCCAATCATAGTCTTGAGGAATTGTGCCCCTGCTTTCCTGCATGTTGGAAGTCTTCTTCTGTGGTTCCAATATTCAAGAGCACTGGTGAACCCTCGGACCCCGCAAATTACCGCCCAATCAGCCTTCTTCCGATCTTCGGTAAAGTGTTCGAAGCCATTATCAATGCCGATGTCGTTCAGCATCTCACAGCCCACGGGCTCCTCTCGGACAAACAGTATGGCTTCCGCTTCACCAGGTCCACTGCTGATATGCTAACGACCTTCACCGAGTATATACCAGGCTCTCGACAAGAATGGTGAAGCCCGAAACCGTCGCCTTAGATATCTCTAAAGCATTCGACAGAGTATGGCATGCCGGCCTTTACGGAAACTGCGAAGCTATGGCATAACTGGACTTTTGTTGGACTTAATCCAGTCATTCCTCTCTAACCGCACACTGAAGGTGGTATTAAAAGGACATGCC
Source organism: Ascarosepion bandense (assembly GCA_037127315.1). Taxonomy (NCBI): domain Eukaryota; kingdom Metazoa; phylum Mollusca; class Cephalopoda; order Sepiida; family Sepiidae; genus Ascarosepion; species Ascarosepion bandense. The sequence continues at coordinate 66,978 of JBBBDQ010029473.1, forward strand.
TCCCAGAACTACCCTACAAAGTGGGTGTCCCCCAAGGCTCTATCCTAGATCCTACGCTTTTTCTAATCTACATCAATGATCTCCCCGATGCCATAAGATCACAAGTAGGCATGTACGCCGATGATACCACAGTTTACTCTCGCCTCGATCAAAAGTTTGGTGTTGGTGACAAGGCGAACCTCGCTGCCAAGCTTGAAAATGACCTCCAATCCGTGGTGGATTGGGGTAAGAAATGGCTCGTAAAATTCAATTCTTCCAAAACGAAGCTGCTGTCAATTAACCAACCACAGACAACCGCACCTCCCTCCCATTAGCATGGAACAGGCTTGCCTCCCAGAGATTAAAACACTACGCCTGCTTGGCGTGACACTCTCAGCGGACCTCAAGTGGAATGACTACCTCGAATCCATTGCTAAATCCGCTGCTAGGAAAGTCGGCTCTCTGTGCAGGGTCCGGAAATTCTTTCCATCTGAATCTATCCTGCACTTATATAAATCTACCATGCGCCCGTGTATTGGGTACTGCTGCCACATCTAGTTGGGTGCCCCTGCTATTCTCCTTGGGGTTCTTGACAAAATACAGGGAAGAATCTGTAATGTAATTGATACCGATTGGCTGACCGCCTGCAGTCACTCTCTCACCGGCGTGACGTGGCTTCCCTGTGCCTCTTCTATAAATACTTTCATGGTTTCTGTTCTGACGAACTTAAATCAGTGTTGTCCCCTAGATGTGAATTTGCACGAGATACTAGATTGGCAATTAGGTCCCACCCTTTTACAGTGAAACCGATGAAATGTAACCGCAATTTCTACTCCAATAGCTTCTTTCCTTGCACTTCCCGCCTATGGAATTCCCTACCGCTTGCTTGCTTCCCCGATGGCTACAACCTCCAGGAGTTTAAATGTAGGGTCAAGAGACACCTCCTAACACACTAACTCACACACACTCTCTCCAACTCTCTCCCTATGTACATCTTAACTCGTCTATCACCCTCCTTCTGACATTTCCTATACCCAATCGCTCTATGTAAACCCCTGCGCTATAGTGATAGTGGAATGCCTTGCTTGGGTTGACACGATTAAAAAAAATAATAAATAAATTATATATATATATATATATATATATATATATATAACACGACTCGAGCTTCGTCCAATCACCCTCCCTGACCTATGCACCATTTCGCTCATGTTGTGTTGTTGACCTTAGATTAGCCAAAGCAGGGCTGCTTATTATACTTGACGAGGCTGGTCCAGACATGCTAGGGATTGGTATATACTGAAAAACCGCAAACAAAAACCGATTAAAACCGCAACAATACGGTGTAGATTCATATATATTTATATATATCTAATAATTACAAAATTACAAGCAAGTCAAAATAAATTCTGTAAAAGAAATATCAGTTGCCTCGTATTTCAGTAGCATGATAATATTAGTGTTTTATTATTTCTACGGAACGATGGTTTATTCAACTCCCAGTTTGTTGAATTTGCAATAACTGTCTCTTTCCTGTTTCTAGCAGCAGACCAGTTTCAGTCCGACCGTGTTATTCAATCCTCGATTCAAATTTCTTTCCAACATCTCGTCCCAAGACACGGGAGCCGAACTGACTAATTTTGTTTTGCACTCTGATTTTATTAAAAAGGTACCCAGACCGGGTTGTGAAAGAGATCTATAAAGTTTCCATTTCCCTCACTCTATAATTCTGACCAGCTAGAAATGAAAGCAATTGCATTTAACCATTTCGACTTCCAATAGAAGGAGAGAAAAACCCACTCTCTGTTATTGTCTGCCCGCACTTATCAACTGTTCTGGTAATCCAGTACATAGGAAATTCTCCTGGCCGCATTTCGACCTAGAGCCACATATCTTCAAAACCAACGGACATATATTTTGATCAGAATCGAATTGATCAATTCGCTTAAAAATAATTTACGCTTAAAATTAATGTATATATATATATATACAAGTATTGTTGGAATAATATTCCTTGTCCAAAGAAACACTATTTTTTAAAAAGTGCTCAATACAAAAGTAGAGCTAATAATATTATTTATTCATAAATTATAACATGGATATATTACAATATCACTACAAAAGTCGCCATTTTGTTTCAACACTTTTGTGTCTTATCAAGTGATGTGATAGTTCTTAAATGACACAAAAGTGTTGAAACAAAATGGCGACTTCTGTAGTGATATTGTAACATATCCATGTTATAATTTATATATATATATATATATATATATATATATATATATATATATATATATATAAAGTAGAATCCTTGGTACTTGTTAAGGTAAATTCCACAGGGGATTAATTCTAATGAGAATTCAATGTTAAGATTTAACAGAATATTATAATAATGAACATAAGTTGGATGTTTTTATAAACCCATTGGTAATGTTATATTTCGCTGCACTCTCATAGAGACCGCCTCCTTAAAACACCAAACCACCCTATCGAAACACTACTGGAAATTAAAGGACGGAGAACTCACCCCACAAATTAAATGGAGGATCATCAAACATGCTCAAACACCCAACACCTTCAGGAACAGATGCAATCTATGCTTGGAAGAAAATATAGCTATAATAAAGTAGTTTTTTATATAGTAGTATTTATTAATGTAAAAGTATCTTTTTTAATAGGTTTTATAAAGTAGTATTTGTTTCTTAATTTTTATCAATTTTTTATCATTTATTGTTAAATTTGTCTTTATTATTATTATTATTATTATTATTATTATTATTATTACTTTAAGGTTTTTAAATATTACTTTCTTTATTATCATGTTATTATTACTACCAATAAGTTTTATGTAATAAAATAATAGTATTTTTATTACCATTAGAATTAATAAGAAAAACTAACAATTAATTTTTTCTATCAAAAATTCAACCCCTAATTTTAATTTTTAATACCATACATCTTAAAATAGACAACTAAAAATCCAAGTTAAATATACGGACTTCCTTAACTACTGTCTTTTTAATCCTAGGCCAAGGCAGTCTTGTCGTCTAGATATAATAGAGACGCTAATATCTAACACTGTTATGCTAACCTCCTTTACCCTATTTTTTCTTCTTTTTCTTTTTCCCTTTTTTTCTGTTTTTTGTTCTTTTTTACTTGACTTTTTATCTGGATAATTTTAACCCATTCATTGTTGTATGAATCTGGTCTGAGGAGCGGTCTCTATGAGAGAATTGCAAAATATAATATTACCAATGGGTTTATAAGCATCCAACTTATGTTCATTAGCTCAGAGGTAGAATCGCTGACTGATGACAATTCGGTCGGGTTTAAATCCTGGCTAAAAGCAATCGGATGTCTAACCGTACTTTTACAGTGAAACAGATAAAATGTAACCACAAATTCTACTCTAATAGTTTATTTTCTCGCACTTCCCGCCTGTGAAATTCCCTTCTGTATTCTTGCTTCCCCGACAGCTACAATCTCCAAGAATTTAAATGTATGGTATCTCTTATCTCACTAACTCGCATCCTTTCTCTCAAACTCTTTCCTCCATCCCTATCACACCCGTATTCTCATCCTTCTATTACCCTCTTTCTGAGATCCCCTATGTAACCCCCTGCGCAACAGTGGCAGTAAAACTGCCTTGCTTGGGGTGAAATGATTAAAAGAAAACATAAAATTGTGTTTAAAATATTTTCATTTTAGCATTAAATAATCCATAGAGATTGATACACAGTTAAACAAAATCAGCCAAGCAACTGTTACAAAATCTTTCTCTTTGTCGATCTTCTATTGTATATAATACAAAAGCATATGATTGATTGAATGCTTTTATGGCCAGATAAACACCCTAACGTATTAACTAATCGGATTAATTCTTTCATTTTCGCCTAATCTCTGATCAATAAATGACAAGTGCTTTAAATACCGTTTTCCTGCTTGTACCACCCGCAGAAAACGCCGTGTTTTTTTTAATTTTTTACAAGCAATTTCTTTTTTTTTTAAATTTGTTATATTTTAATATATTTTCTTTCATTTTGATGTTTAAGATTTTTTTTTTTCACAATTTTGTTTCATTTTATGGTCCTTGCGCTGAGCTTAACAGCTTGATTCGAGTTCATTTTACTAGGGAAGATATTTCTATACTTCCGTTCTGCGAAACAGATGTTTTGGACATAATGATTCCCATATGCAATATCATTGACTTTCTAGTTTTGAGCAAACTTGACGCAAGTTTAATGCATCCGAGTATCATCTACCATATATATCCAGATATAAATCAACCATCCGTCCGTGCGTAGAATACTGCTGTCATATATGATCAGGCGCCTTCGCTCTTCATCTCCGTGTTCTCGACAGGCTCCAAAGGAGAATCAGTAATGTGATAGACGCTGACTTGGCAGTACAACTCCGGCCACTTTCCCACCGACAAGATGTAGCTTCCCTCTGACTATTCTACAAATATTTTCATGGCTTCTGCTCCGACGAACTTCAGTCACTGGTGTCCCCACCACATGAGTTGACTCGTGTAACCAGACTGGCAGCTGGGTCCCACCCATTCACAGTTAGATCAACCAAATGCAGCCGACAATTCTACTCCATCAGCTTCTTTTCTCGCACTCCCCGCCTGTGGACCTCTCTTCCATATTCTTGCTTTCCTGACGGCTACAACCTCCAGGAATTTAAATGCAATGTCAATACTCATCTCTTATCCCCTTGACTCCAGTTCTTTATACATCACCCTTTTCCTTTCTATCTACCTTTGAAACCGTCATCACACCTGTATTCCCATCCTTCTCTTGCTCCTTTCTCTGATACCTCTTGTAACTGGTTCGTCTTTCCCTTTACTCTCTTCTTGTCTAATCTTTCTCTCTCATGTAGCCCCTGCGCATCAGTGGCATTAACGCCTTGCTTGGGGTGAAACGATTGAAAAAAAAAAGAAAGAAAAATTTTTTCTGTAGAAATTACTTATATATGAGAAAGGATACCGATATATTCTCCAATAAAAAAAAGATTATTTACAGAATATGAATTTCAGTGAAATGTTAGGAGTCACATTAAATTATTAGACTGTGTTTAAGCATGAAACAGAGTGTCACCGGTTGGTGTTGACTTCAAAATCTACTTTTATACAGGGTGTCCATAAAGTCCCTGTGCACTTTAAAAAATTTATAACTTTATTTGTATTTGTGATAGAAATAATATGTAAAAACTGAGCTTGAACAATTAAACTTGAAAGATAATACAGTGTTAGAACAAGATGGAGCTCCTTGTCACTTTGCTCTGCGTGTTAGTTTCAAAATCAGGAATTTCCTAATAGATGGATCGGAAGGAGTGGACCATTTTATTGCCCTCCACGTTCGCTAGATTTGACTCCAATAGATTTTTTATGGTGACATGTGAAAACAATTGTGTATGTAACCAAACCTACTTTATTAGAAGATTTCAAAGCTAAAATGGATCGGAAGGGATGAACCATTTTATTGACCTCTACGTTCGCCAGATTTGATTCCATTAGATTTTTTTCGTGTAAAAACAATTGTGTATGCAACCAAACCTAGTTCATTACAAGATTTGAGAGCTAAAATAACTAATGTGATTTCAGGCATTAGTGTAAATCAGTTTGTAAATGTGAACTGCAAAATCGTATTACCCTTTGTATTGCTAATGATGGAGGACATGTGAAGACTTAAATAAAATTTAAAAGAAAAACTTTAAAAATATAGATTTACTTCTTTCTAATCCTTTTTACAAATTATTTTCTATCGCAAATACAAATACAGTTATAATTTTTCTATCGCAAATCCACCCACGTCTATTAAACAGGTGAAGAGACTTATCCCTTGTTTCCTGTTTAGGATGTGGTTTCCGGTTTTTCTCTTTTCCAATCTTTTCACTCTTTTTTTATTATTTTTTTTTTTCAATTGGAGTAGATAGACTAAACTATCGCCCGGTTCACACTCCACCCATGTCTATTGAACAGGTGAAGAGGCTCATCCCTTGTTTCCTGTTTAGGATGTGGTTTCCGGTTTTTCTCTTTTCCAATCTTTTCACTCTTACGTAACCCCCTGCGCATCAGTGGCGTTTTTGCCTTGCTTGGGGTGATATGATAAAAAAAAAAATACAAATAAAGTTATAATTTAAAAAAAAATGCACACGACTTGCATGAACACCCTGTACTTATATTAACATATGTTGTTGTACTCGGTATAATAATAGACTACATTCGGCAGCAAGATCTCTGATCAGAAGATAGGAGGGTTTTTCTTCCTTTTTTTACTATTTTCGGAATGGCAGCAATAAGATAGTAGGATGTGCTTTGTGGTGTATTGGATATCGGCTCGGAATGAGAAATCTTTGAGACGAGTTCGGATTCCAGTCGAATTACTTTCATTCACTAACAAACAAATACTCTTGAGAAAGGTATTAATTCATCCCACCAACTATGGGTTAAATAGCAGGACAGATTGTGTTCTATAGCTTTACTTGGAAACCGGTTTACTGCAGAAATTAATGACAACCTAGCACAGAAAAATCTCCTACCTAGTCAGTCATGTCTCGAAAAAGGACATGATTGCTCAAGCGTGTATCACGTATAGCAATTAACTGACTGACTGAATGAATGAAAATATTTTTTTAATGAAAGCCGAATGTTTTCTTGTAAAGACAAGATTAACATGACAATATAGATTTTCACTGAAATAGCTATTCAACGAAATGTAATTTTCAGAATTTTTTTATATATTATACATATTTGGCTCTGTAAATAGATAATAGTATTTACATCGAGCCCTTCACCTCCATCATTTTTAATATTGATAAAATTAATATTGATAGGATCCCGGTGTGGGGATTTTACCTATATACACTTCCTATTTTGGATTTAAAATAATATATATATATATATATATATATATATATATATATATATATATAACCACGATGGTTAGTCTGAAATAGGCCTATACTTTCGACTTACCATGAAATAACGTGTCTGCCTTACTTTTTTCTTAAATTTGCTCTATATGCATTTATATACATATATATATTTAGAGCTCTCCTAGAGAGTTATCCTACCACTTTATGTACAGGATACTCCTTCGGATTCTTCTATATCTACAGCGCATGCTTATATATATATATATATATATATATATATACTCCATTTGTAAACGAGTTCTATATATTTATATATTATCTTATGTCTAAGGCACGAATCGGAGTTTCATGCAATCTAAACTTGCAGAATTATTACGAGTTGATCACACAACAGTTTCGAAACGTTTGAAAGCTTTAGGAATGGTTCAAAAGCAAGGACGTTGGGTGCTGTACCAGTTCAAGCCGAGAGATATCGGCGTTTTGTTTTATGTGAATAGCTGCTTCAACAGCACAAAAGGAAAGGCTTTACACATCATATCGTGACCAGCGATGAAAAGTGGATATACTACAATAACCTTAGGCGTAGACGATCGTAAAGTAAACCCGAACAAGCATCAATATGAGCAGCAAAGCCGAACATCCTTGGTTTGAAATTTCTTCTCTGACATTTGTGAGATCAGCTGGGTATAGTTTATTATGAGCTGCTCAAACCGACCAAAACCATCACGGGAGATCGCTATTGACGGCATTCGACGCGTATGTGGACGAATCTCAACGCTTAGCACACCCTCACCGCTTTCAGAAGGGTAGAGGTAATAGATTTTTTGAACTACCCTAGGGGCTCTTGCCTTCCACAAAATGAACAAGAGCCTTATTAATGTTATTAGTATGACACACAGAAGTGAAAGTATGGAGAGTTGGTAAAGGACAATCGGGTGAATGTGCAAGACATACTTCTGTCCTCCCTTCAAGGAAATATTCTTTGGGGATCACAGATGAACTGTAACCTCGGTCTTCTTCCGCACCTCCGACAAATTCATTTTCAAGCAGAGATCAGTACCGAACCGGACACCGAATATGTTGATCGGTCCGTTCTTCTAGAGGAAAGGCCCGGAAAGAGAAACTCACTTTCGCGCGCCCAACCGCAAGACAACTGACTTGATCTTAGCTACTGTCAAGACTCGCACCCTTTGATTTCTTTGCTGACTTTGTTAATCTCGGATCTGCTCGACAAAAACTGAAACTTCGGCAGTATAGCCGGAATATATGACAAGATAGAAGCTACAGGCTGGAAAATTCTGTGTATGACCGGATTCGTCTTTAATTTGTGAAAGAAAGCCTCCAATGCAAAAACGTACAACAAAGGCGAAAGCGGACAACTTAAAAGCAGACGAACTTAATTGAGCGAAATAATACAAAAGACTCCGATTGAAGAACATTCACCAGCGTCTCGGGAGATGCATACAAAAGTGAGATCTAGGCGCGAAAGTAAGGCTCAAAAACAAGTCTGAAATGACAGCCTCCAGAAATTATCTCGCCTATTGAATGCACTTGATCATATCGGCTTCAGTGTCGACTTGCTCAATGATCAAGTGTACCGTATGAAGGGTCTACTGAATAGTCATGCTTTTTACAGTCTGTTCGAAGCAAATTAGGTTAGAGAGAAAATTGCCTGGCTAAGAGCTAAGGTTAAAATTTTAAACTCTGAATTGGCATTGTTAAAGGCTGAAATTTACTTATCTCATCCCCACCGTTCTTGCCCGTGTGTAGCAACTTAATCACACCGTGGTGAATCGTTGAGGTATAGACCTCTGCTTTATTTAGTTGTCGTAAATTAGTTCCAGAAAACGAACAAAGACGTGTGACTGCTTCAAGTAGAGTTCGTAGAGTAGACCATCTAATCCCAGGGGATTTGTCTTGGCCCAGCAACTTTAGCGCTTCCCAGATTTCCGACTTTGTAATTGAACTCTCGCACCTAGCACCTCTAGCACCTATATATGATATATGTCTGTGTCAAGAACAGCACTGAAATTGTCATCTAAAATTACCCAACGAGTTAAAAAAAAAATATGCTCGATCGACCGAAACAAATCAGGCCGCTTAACATAGTCATTATGTGCATAAACTCTGATGAGACGAAGAGACTTATCATTTATAATAACATCCAGCACGGAAAGCCTGTCAACCGTATTTGCAAAGGCAAGAGCACATACCGATTCCAAACATTTGTCACTAGTTAGGAATATACTTTCGAGTGTCCATCAAAACATGCAGAATAGAATGAAAAAATCCCCTAGACAGAATATCTACATGATCGCAATTGTCTCTTGTACAAAACATACATTTACCCCGTGACGCTGAAAATCACGAGCTGACTCCGACCTCAGACTCTGGACATTCACATTCGCCAACCAGAGAGCCAATCACAGACTGAATAGGGTTGCTCATCTGCATCGAACATGGCCGGCTAGAGGACACTGATGTACTGTCCCATTGAGCCTTGTTCCATCTCACTGTTAATGGAACCATCAAGAGACAGGCCAACAATGTCCCATGGGAACATTATTTTTAAAGATCTATATCACGGGATAGGTAAATGGGAACCTCAGTGAACAAAGTTGCTTCAATATTTTCACACTGGTGTCGTCGAAGTACGCTAATGGGTGAACCATTTCGAAAAGGTGATTTTTCCTAAATGATGGAACCTTTTTGCTGTCTCCCAGCAGTGGATCTCACCACAGAGAGCATTCTCTTTGCCTGAGAGAAGTTTTTAAATATTTCTGCGTCTGAACCGTTCACTATTTATTGTAAATCAAATGTTTGAGCTTTTTAATCTTTCTGGACTGAGACGCTACATATTCTTCCTACTCCTTTGTTACCCGGCGCACGTCTTCTCCAGTATTGTAATACGTTTTGACATTTTTGTGGCTGATTCGTTGATTTTTTATGTGTCACGTTTGTAACATGGACTTTCCGTCATCAGGAACAAATTAATCAGACACCGTTTTTCTTGTTTACCTTTTTGCCTCTCGTCTCGCTGTGACGTTCTTTGTTACTGTCTTTATTTTTTTTATTTTTTGTTTTTCCTTCTCTTTCATTCTTTGTGTTTTCTAGCATAGACTATGCTTCCTTTAGCTTTAATTCCTTTTTTTATCACACATTACCTTTTATTATCCACTCTCAGCAACGTGATAAAGCTACGCGAGTAGAGTTTGCTTTTGACAAAATCTTCAGATTCTCCCTGTTTGGTCCTTCTATGCACACTCAATACTCGCCGCTGCACCGTTCTATATAACATTGATTTTTTAACTGATGCACAGAATAAAATCTTTCGTTTTTCAATGAAATTCGTCTGTGTATTCTTGTGAATTCGAGTTTAGACTGGCTGTCTAACGCAAGATGTTTTTCGGCATTTCGTCAGGGGCAGCACAATATGTGTTAATGGGACTTTAGACAGAGAATGTGTTACAAAGGTTCAGAGGTGTAGTGTTTTTCTTTTGTAAGGATTTGAAAATGGAAGCCTTCTTGAATGTGATCATTTTGGAAGTGGGGATGGACCTTGAAGCAACAGCTATTACGCAGTGGTTCCACGTCCCTCAAAACCTGCAGTCTCCTGATCAGTGTTCTTTTGAAAATGGAAGGCTTCTTGAAGATGGTTATTT
>JBBBDQ010029473.1:82500-118591 GCA_037127315.1 Ascarosepion bandense
GAATAACATGGATCGAGCATTTGAGCAATAATGAAGTCATAGAAATGATGGAAACAAAAAGGAAATTAATACTGAGCATCAGGAAGAAAGAACTGAAGTTCCTGGGACACGCATTAAGGAAGTGGGGCTTGTAGAATCTGATACTAACAGGCCAGATAGAGGGAAAGAGACAGGGGAAAGCAACGGATAACATATTATAAGGACCTAATCAGGTGGTTGATTGTTATGTCGCCAAGTATAAATGAATAACTCAACAACAGAATCAGAATATAAGTTGTATTCCGCGGAAAGACGGTTAGTATGTACAGAAGTGATTAGTAATATTTACAATAGAAAGATACAAGAGTCCAATCCGTCGTAAGACGTGTGTATACGTGATTACTTCCGGTACGCCACCGGAAGTGTGACTAACTCTTCACTGACTCGCAGTGACTCTTCAGTAACTCATTAGAGACTCTCAAGTGACTCTCTACGACTCTCTACGACTCATTATTTAATCGTCCCTCCCAGTAAGGGCAACATATGACACATGGTCAGTTTATATCTGGGCTTTCCGGGCTATATGGCCCGGCCAAAAAATGTCTGTCTATTTTTGCCCAGTCGTGTCTCTACCCTTCGGCGGAACCACGACTGGGTTAATGCTCTCTGCTCGGAAGCAGAGAGCGCCCTCTACCCGAAGGCAGAGAGCTGACAGTGTCGTAGAGTCGTCAGTCTAGTGACTCTCTACGACTCTCTTGTAGAGAATCCACCATTGCTCTATATAGCAATGGGAACAGTCCATTTGTAGTAAAATAGGAGCGGCGCCCTAACAATGACGGAACGAGGATCACATGGTGTAACAGGAGAAGGCGTGCTAAGAGCTACCAGGGATAGGGAAAAGTGGAAAGCCATGATCGCCTACGTCCTGAAGGAACAGGGCACATGGAAGAAGAAGAAGAAGATTGTGACCGGCGATGAGAAATGGATACACTACGATAACTCTAAGCGTGGAAGATCGTTGGATAAGCTCGACCATGCATCAACATACACGACAAAGCTGAATATCCATGGTTCAAAGCATCTACTCTGCATTTGGTAGGATCAACTTGTGGTAGTTTATCATGAGCTGTTCAAACCGGGACACGGGAGATCTCTATCGACTAGAATTGATGCGCTTGAGCCGATCATTTAAGAAAAAACAAGCTGCTATACGAGCAGAGGCATGACAAAGTTATTTTGTGATATGACAACGCTCGGTCACACGTTGCAAAACGGGTAAAAATCTACTTGGAAACGCTTAAATGGAAAGTCCTATTCCGACCGTAGTATTCACCAAACATTGCTCCGTCCGATCTTCACTTGTTCCAATCGATAGCGAATAGTTTGGCTATACAGCACTTTCACTTTTATGAAGATACCAAAAACTGGGTTGACTCGTGGTTAGCCTCAAAATACGTCTGGTTTTTCTGACGTGGAATTCAAATTCTGCCAGAATGATGAGAAAAGATAGTGGATGGCGATGAACAATACTTTCAGTGACATGTTTCTTACTAATTTCTGTAAATACATTAAGTTTCATGAAAAATCAGCGAGAACTTATTAAAGGTCTTAATATAAAAATTGTGTTGAGATCACCCTTTTTTACACATAACTCGTCTGATGAGTACATATAATCCTGCCTATACAGAGAACGTCAGTAGTTGTAGAGAGTAGCTGGCATTTGCCCCTGCGACTACGACTATGACACTGTCAGCTCTCTGCTTTCGGGTAGAGAGCGTTCTCTGCTTCCGAGCAGAGAGCACTAACCCAGCCGTGGTTCCGCCGAAGGGTAGAATCACGACTCGGTAAAAATAGACAGACATTTTTTGGCCCGGGTATATGGCCGGGAAGACCCACTATAAAATGACCTTGTGTCACATCTAGCCTTGCGTGGGAAGGTTGGTAAATACCGTTGTAAAGGAGAGTTGTTCAGTTGTAGAGTCGCTTAGTTGGTCAGTAATTTGGCGCATAGTAAGTTGGAGTTGTTCTAGACATACATTTTCACTGCAAGACGGTATATATTGATTCCTACTAACAGTATTCCTGAATTGACTAACCCGTGTTCTAGTCTGCATATTTTTGTTCAATATAACATTTTCTATCTCCATATCTAGTTTTGTTATTTATTATTTTGTGTAGTTTCTCAACCAAAATCCACAACAAATTGTACAAATGTTTCGTGTCGTGGACCCGGTAAAAGGTCCAGCAAGAATAACACAGAACAAGCAAAATAGGAAATATACGAATTAAACACGGCAAAATACAACACTTGGAACTTTATTAGTAGAACGATAAAACGGTTAGTGAGTAATGCTATAATTCGACCCTCGAACTGGGACTCGTAATGGTAGTTACGGTATCAGTGTTCGTAGACTACTTTAGGCTATTTCAGGGCGTTCTCATTAGGCTATCTACTAGCTACTACCTCTCACCTCTCGTGAGGGGAGGTATCTATACTGGTTGGAAGAGTTCATTCCGTTGTGGTTGATGACGTCATGACATTTTGTTTTTTTTTAAGTGCTTTTGGCTAAATCTTTTAGCCATTATCAAGAATGGATTTTATTTTAAGTGTGACTGAATATGCGTAATGTTTTTGTATGTGTGTAAAGTCATGCGTTTGTTTTCTATTCTAAACACGGCATGCATAGTGTTGCCGTGTTAACGTAGACTTTCAGGTACTATGAATATATGATAATTCGGAAAATATCTACTTTGATATGTTTCCCCAAAGCGAAATTAGAAAATATCTTATTCCATGAGAACAAAAGCTAACGTGAAAAAGCGATAAAAAACATTCACGCGTAAAATTCTTTTTTTTTAAAATTAAATATATATCTTTATATAAATTAGATTTTAGTAAATTTCAACCAATTTGTAACTTATTTATTTTTCTTATTTATTACATTCATTTTAGTCATTTATGTTTATGGCTACCCCACATTAATTCAGTTCTAATTTCGAAAGAACAAAGGCAATCAACAGGAATAACCCACAGGGGACTCATAGATAACTCATAGGAACATTCCATGGATCTTTTTATGACAAAATTATTTTCAAATCTTAATAGCTTTTTCAGATCTAGGTTCTGTGGTATAAAATTGTTTTCTTTGATATTTGATGCGCAAATATGAAGATAAATATTCATGAACAGATAGATAGATAGATAGATAGATAGATAGATAGATAGATAGATAGATAGATAGATAGATGACAAATTGAGATAGATAGATAGATAGATAGATAGATAGATAGATAGATAGATAGATTCACACACACACACACATACACATAGATAGATAGATAGATAGATAGATAACAGTTTGAGTCACATAGATAGATAGATAGATAGATAGATAGATAGATAGATAGATTCACACACACACACACATAGATAGATAGATAGATAGATAGATAGATAGATAGATGACAAATTGAGATAGATAGATAGATAGATAGATAGATAGATACATAGATTCACACACACACACACACATAGATAGATAGATAGATAGATAGATAGATAGATAGATAGATAGATAGATAGATGAGATGACAAATTGAGATAGATAGATAGATAGATAGATAGATAGATAGATAGATTCACACACACACACACATAGATAGATAGATAGATAGATAGATAGATAGATAGATAGATTGACACACACACACACACACATAGATAGATAGATAGATAGATAGATAGATAGATAGATTCACACACACACACACACATAGATAGATAGATAGATAGATAGATGACAAATTGAGATAGATAGATAGATAGATAGATAGATAGATAGATAGATTCACACACACACACACACATAGATAGATAGATAGATAGATAGATAGATAGATGACAAATTGAGATAGATAGATAGATAGATAGATAGATAGATAGATAGATAGATAGATAGATTCACACACACACACACACACATAGACAGATAGATAGATAGATAGATAGATAGATAGATAGATAGATAGATAGATTCACACACACACACACACATAGATAGATAGATAGATAGATAGATAGATAGATAGATAGATAGATAGATTCACACACACACAATAGATAGATAGATAGATAGATAGATAGATAGATAGATAGATAGATATGAGTTGTTTCTTCAATGTACTTTTGGGGCGTTGTTTATATTATTTTTGGAAAAAAGTTGTGATTCTGAGATAAAATCTATTTTGTTCATTGATTAAATTTTTAACTGATTTTAAAATTGTTTGTAATGATCTATATATTGAGCTTAGATAAATTTCTTACATGTTTATTGGTAAGGCGTTTGTAAATAGTATAAGAAAGCTATATATATATATATATATATATATATTAGTTATCGACATACAGTCCTGTTTCGCTGTATCACAGCTCATCAGCGTGTCTAGATACGTTCCCGTCGGTATCGAAACTCGACCGATTTGTTGCCAATCGGAGTTCTTACTCCCTAAGCCATGGAATGAGAGAGGAGAAATTTTAGCGTCTTATATATATGCGGTGTATACACACGCCAGTCACCGAGAGAATTCAATTCATTTCTGAAGAATAACGAATAAATCGCAGAAGTGGTAACTATTTTTTAAAATTTCCTCTCTAGAGAGCTCAAATGTAAGGAAAGCATAATATTATATATATATATATATATACTTATTTATAAATGGAACTTTGTCACTGTGTGTGTATGTGTGTGTGTGTGTGTCTGTGTGTGTGTGTGTGTCTGTGCGTGTCTGTGTGTGTCCGTTACCTATAGACTCCGAAACGGCTAAACCGAGTTTCTTGAAAATTTACACAGTGGTACTATAAGCGTCTGCGAGTGTTCTTAGCTAGGTTTTGTGTCGAGGAACACCCGATAAATATCGAAAATCAATAATCGAAAAAATCGGGTTATAGAAGGAGTAGTCCGATTTTAATCAAATTTGATACACTCATAGACAAAGACATAAGAAACGATATTTAGAAGTTTCAAGGTTGCATTTCTTACAATAGTGCAGAAAATCGATAATATATATATGTATATAAAATGCAAGATGTTTCTGTGTGTGTCTGTTTATCTGCCTGTATGTCTGTATTTTTTTTTCAGCCCTTTTATTATAGTTTTTGCTTCGGATTTGACTCTAATAAGAATAATTGTAGTCTCAGCCATGATACCATTTACTCAGAGGACTTATTTAGCCTTCAAAATTCAGTTTACAACGAAAAAACTTATTTGTTATCAATACCAGGATATCAAAATTTGACAAAATTCATTTTTCTTTCAGTCTACGGTTTTGCTTTAACTGGAAACAACTATTGCCTTTTAGTCTTTCGTGCCAAGGAGTCTGAGCTCCAGGACCATGGATTAGTTTTAAAGCTTTCATTACACCCGAGCAACGCCGGGCTATACGGCTAGTATATATATATATATATATATATATATATATATATATATATATATATAACAGCAAACTGAGATAGATAGATAGATAGATAGATAGATAGATAGATAGATTTTAGAATTTGCAATTAATTAGTAAGTTTTTTTAATAATTTTTGCATTGAGATTAACAAAATTTCTAAGCTCATTAGCAATGGAGTTTTTAATATAATGAACCTGTTTCTTTGCATTCTCATTCATAATTTAGTCCTGCTCGGCTAATACATTCTATTGCGCAGATGTGGCAACTTTGCGCCCAGCTTGCATTAGTTGTCAAATAAATGCCGCACAAAGTGTAATGAATGGCTTCTCTGTGTGTGTGGCGCCTTCGATATTTTCTCTGGCTTTCCCTACTTAGACAGGCGCGACCACATTCATTACATGTTACATCAAACGATTAATGTGCAATGAATGTGGTCGCTAGTGCCTTTCATTGTTAACTGCCCTGAAAAAAAAACATATTACTAAAATAAGCCAACATATTAACAGTCAGTGTTTGTGATAATTTGCAAACTGAGACTAGCTAAATTTCTTACGAGTTCATTAGCTAAAGAGTGCGTAAATAATATAACAGTATAATGAATCTATTATTTGGCATTGTCATATATACTTAGATAGATAGATAGATAGATAGATAGATAGATAGATAGATAGATAGATAGATAGATAGAAAGAAAGAAAGAAATAGGGGAGAAGAGAAGTATTTATGAACAGATAGATAGATAGATAGATAGATAGATAGAAATAGGCGCAAATTTGAAGAGAAGTATTTATGAACAGATAGATAGATAGATAGATAGATAGATAGATAGATAGATAGATAGATAGATAGAAATAGGCGCAAATTTGAAGAGAAGTATTTATGAACAGATAGATAGATAGATAGATAGATAGATAGATAGATAGAAATAGGCGCAAATTTGAAGAGAAGTATTTATGAACAGATAGATAGATAGATAGATAGATAGATAGAAATAGGCGCAAATTTGAAGAGAAGTATTTATGAACAGATAGATAGATAGATAGATAGATAGATAGATAGATAGATAGACAGATAGACAGACAGACAGACAGATAGATAGATAGATAGATAGATAACAGTTTTACACATATATATATCTGTACGCTATATTCTTTTGAACTATCTGGCTCACAGAACTGACGCAACCGAATATTCGTGACTTAATAGGTAAATTGATTGTGAAGTAGTAAATTTGCAATTATATTGTGGTGCGTGAGTTTGCTTAACGAACAAACAAATGTACCAGTTTTGTTCAGATAATATAGAATTTTTCTTATATAGTAACAAGTTCCTTTTTCTGATAAACGCAAAAGAAAATATTTCCGGTGATATCTTTTCGGTAGAAAAGTACGGTTAGAATCCGATTACTTTTAACCCAGGATTGAAACCCGACCGAATTGGTGTCAGTCGGCGATTATACTTTTGAGCTATGGGCACTCTGTAGAAGAAAGCATATCGTATAATATATCATGTATTGTGTATCATACATATATATATATATATATATATATATATATATATATATATATATATATATATATATATATATATATAAACGTGGGTGCAGTGTGAACTGGGCGATTGTTTATATATATATATAAACAATCGCCCAGTTCACACTGCACTCACGTTTATTGAACAGGTGAAGAGGCTCATCCCTTGTTTCCTGTTTAGGATATGGTTTCCTGCTTTCTCTTTTACAATCTTTTACTCTTTTCCATTCTTTTCCTCTTTTCTTTTTTTTTTCAATTGGAGTAGATAGACTAAACTATCGCTCGGTTCACACTCCACCCACGTCCATTGAACAGGTGAAGAAGCTCATCCCTTGTTTCCTGTTTAGGATGTGGTTTCCGGCCTTCTCTTTTCCAATTTTTTCACTCTTACGTAGCCCCCTGCGCTTTAGTGGCGTTACCGCCTTGCTCGGGGTGATATGCTTAAAAAAAAAAAATATATATATATATATATATATATAATTATCAATATTGTTATAATAATAGCATATTGCAATTCAAAAGCTATCAATTTTTGGTGGTCAATGCACCATCATCAGGCAGTAGAATGTGGTTCAATGACGGGGTCTTATATATATTGATAAAGAAGTTTGAAAAAATGCCACCATATTATGTGAGGCCAAAATATTCCGTGGCAAAATCCAGAGTTCAAATGAACAAGTCTTTTGAAACTGAAGGGTAATAATCCACTATGTCAAACTGGGTGAACGAATGTTTTGATTTGTGATTAATGTGGTTAAACTAATTAATGAGATCAGTAGTATTACTTCATTGGGGTTAATCCTATGCGTTGTTTTATTTGTAAATTGACTCTATCAAGTATGAGTTTGCTAATTTTATCAGTTTCTGGTGGTCGAATTACATTAATAATTCTAGTGGCGCAGTTAGTTTCAAAGTTTAAAAATGTTGCTTAACCTGATTTGAAACACGTATTACTTACATGTTTAAAATATCACAGAAAAGCATTTTTGATACAGAGATGTGTTTTGATGCATTGATATAATTTCTCACTAGACTGTTTGAGAATTTTCTAAGGGTGACATAACTTTAACAATTAATTGACAAACGTAACTTAACGTTAGTTCAGTTTTATAATTTTATCTAACAAGCCAGTAATCTTGAACATTTAAGAAAATATTATATCTAATATATGTATAAATTCTAATATTTTGCTTTATAGACTAAACTGGGAAGATGTTTGTTGAGAACAAGAATCTACCAAAGATTTGCTGATCTCAAAGTATATCTTCGATAATTTTTAATTCTTTTAACTGTTTACTCCTTTCTCTTTAATCTTTTAACATTTTACTCCTTTTCTTTAATCTTTTAACTGTTTGCTCCTTTCTCCTTAATTTTTTAAATGTTTACTCATTTTTCTTTAATCTTTTAACTGTTTATTCCTTTTTCCTTAATCTTTTAGCTGTTTACTCCTTTCTCTTTAACCTTTTAACTGTTTACTCCTTTCTCTTTAACCTTTTAACTGTTTACTCCTTTCTCTTTAATCTTTTAACTGTTTACTCCTTTCTCTTTAATCTTTTAACTGTTTACTCCTTTCTCTTTTATCTTTTAACAGTTCGCTCCTTTCTCTTTAATTTTTTAACATTTTACTCCTTTTTCTTTAATCTTTTAACTGTTTACTCCTTTCTCTTTAATCTTTTAACTGTTTACTCCTTTCTCTTTAATTTTTTAACTGTTTACTCATTTTTCTTTAATCTTTTAACTGTTTATTCCTTTTTCTTTAATTTTTTAACTGTTTACTCCTTTTTCTTTAATCTTTTAACTGTTTACTCCTTTCTCTTTAATCTTTTAACTGTTTACTCCTTTCTCTTTAATTTTTTAACATTTTACTCCTTTTTCTTTCATCTTTTAACTGTTTACTCCTTTCTCTTTAATCTTTTAACTGTTTAATCCTTTCTCTTTAATCTTTTAACTGGTTACTCCTTTCTCTTTAATCTTTTAACTGTTTACTTCTTTCTCTTTAATCTTTTAACTGTTTACTCCTTTCTCTTTAATCTTTTAACTGTTTACTCCTTTCTCTTTAATCTTTTAACTGTTTACTCCTTTCTCTTTAATTTTTTAACATTTTACTCCTTTTTCTTTAATCTTTTAACTGTTTACTCCTTTCTCTTTAATCTTTTAACTGTTTACTCCTTTCTCTTTAATTTTTTAACATTTTACTCCTTTTTCTTTCATCTTTTAACTGTTTACTCCTTTCTCTTTAATCTTTTAACTGTTTAATCCTTTCTCTTTAATCTTTTAACTGGTTACTCCTTTCTCTTTAATCTTTTAACTGTTTACTTCTTTCTCTTTAATCTTTTAACTGTTTACTCCTTTCTCTTTAATCTTTTAACTGTTTACTCCTTTCTCATTAATCTTTTAACTGTTTACTCCTTTCTCTTTAATCTTTTAACTGTTTACTCCGTTCTCTTTAATCTTTTAACTGTTTACTCCTTTCTCATTAATCTTTTAAGTGTTTACTCCTTTCTCTTTAATCTTTTAAGTGTTTACTCCTTTCTCTTTAATCTTAACATGTATTCCAACGTAATCCTCATCCTTTTACACTTCTTTTTCTATTATTCTTTAAATTCATCTCCTAAACTTTGATTAAACGGTAGTACATATATATATAGCCCAAGGGTAGATTCGTCGACTGACGCCATTTCGGTCGGGTTTCAATCCTGGGTAAAAAAAGCAATCGGTCTCTAATCGTACTGATGAGCTGTGATACGGCGAAAGAGATCTGTCTGCGGATGACAATATTTACGCTCTCACACACTGATTGAGCACTCTGGAAAAATAGTAGACTTTGATAAACAGTAGCTACTCTGGCGTGTACGCATCGCTCATTCAGTGAAATGAATTAGAGCGTCCTAGCTATTTGGCGCGTATTATGATATGCACTAAAAAGTTTGCCTACTTCCACCGAACGCCCATAGCCCAGGGGTAGAATCGCCGACTGACGCCATTTCGGTAGGGTTTCAATCCTGGGTAAAAAAGCAATCGGAGTCTAACCGATTGATGAGCTGTGATACGGCGAATCAAATCTGTCTGCGGTTGACAATATATATATATATATATATATATATATATATATATATGCGCTCTCACACACCGATTGAGCACTATGGAGGAATGGTAGATTTTGAAAAAACAGTAGTTACTCACGCATCCATGTATCGTTCATTCAGTCACGAATGTCACGAATTTGAACGTGTGTTTACATTGTATATAACACGCTAAAGTCCACCTTTATAACATAGCTCAGAATCGCCGACTGATGTCAATTCTGTCGGGTTTCAGTAGTTGCTAGAAGCAATCGGATATCTAACAGTACTAATCAGCTGTGATACAGCGAAACAGATCTGTCTGCGTATAATTATATATATATAGTCATCCGCGTACAGTCCTGTTTCCTGTTTCACTGTATTACAGCTTATCAGTACGGCTTCTAGCTTGGATTTGATATCAGTAGGAGATTTTACACTCAAGCTATTGCCGCACGGCAGAGAAGGCCAAATTTTAGCACGTTATATACACATTGCAAACAAACGCCAGTAGACAAGAATTCATTACTGAAGAACGATACGTAAATAGCGGTGTGTAGCTAGTGTTTTCAAAAAGTACCATATCCCAAGAGTACCCAATCGACGAGTGAGAGGGTAATTATATATATATATATATATATATATATATATATATATATATATATATATATATATATAGTACCGACCATAATTATTAGGCCACACTAGTGTTTAAAATAATGATGTATTTCATATTATTTTTTAGTATTTATTGCCAAGTGAATAATTCTAAATATATTAAATAGACTTTAAAATTCTAAATATATTAAATAGACTTTAAAATTTAATAAAAATTAAATTTAATTAAAAAGTTTTAAATTTAACTAAAAAGTTGTAAATTTGCTTTCCATAAGTTTTAAATTTAATTAATAAAATTTTAAATTCATTAAAAAAAGCAGTTTTAAATTTAAAGATATTTCAAATTTTCAAATTTTTTATTAAATTTTAAAGTCTATGTTTTTTAAATTTTCGAAAATTAAATTTAGAACATTTTTAATAATCTTTTATAATTTGAAATATCTTTAAATTTAAAACTACTCTTTTTAATGAATTTAAAATTTTATTAATTAAATTAAATTAAATTTAAAACTTATGGAAAGCAAATTTACAACTTTTTAGTTAAATTTAAAACTTTTTAATTAAATTTAAATTAATTTAATTAAAATGTTCTAAATTGAATTCATAAAAAGGTTTTAAATTTAATTGAAGAACCTTTAAATTTATTTTTAAAACGTTTAAAATTTAATTAGAAAATTTACATTTACTTAAAAAGTTTTAAACTCAATTAAAAAGTTTTATACTTAATTTTAAAATGTTTAAATTTAATTAATATACATTTAAATTTAATTTAAAAATAAGTTTTAAAGTTTTAAAGTTTTAAGTTTGGGTTATTTAATGCCTAAAAGGTACGGTTTTAAGGTATTTTTCAATTAAATAGTTATAGTGAGAAAATTGATTTAACCAGATTTTGATAAAAATAATAAAATGTATTGCTGGTAATATTTTTTCTTCAAAAATGTATATTTTTCTATAAAAGTATTTTTATACTTTTTATAGTTTGTGGGTTAACTATTTGCCCATAGATGGGACCCTAACAGGTGCTACCATTCTGGGTCAGGGTTGACCTGGTAACAACAGCAATTAAGAGGTGGTTCCATGCTCTTCACAACCTCTCAATCAGAGGCCTTGTTGCCAGATGCCTTGTGTGCTTACAAGAAACAAAATAGTGACATACCAGCATTGGACCCAAAACTTACACGAAGTGAGATGAATGGCTGTTCTCTCAGCATCGGACCCAATTTAGACCCAGAACTTACATCAAGTGAGGTGAATGGCTGTTCCCTCAGGGAGCCTCCTTACCTTGAGTGCATACTGAAAACAAAATCATTCCAGACATAAAGTGGAACTCGTGCTTGTGATCCATTGCTAAAGATGCTGGAAGAATGGTCAGTTTTCTGTATCGCTCTAGCAAATACCTGACCCCCTCCTGGTATTTTCTACGTTCCGAAGGGCCAAATTCAGCCGAAAACGATCTAGTGTTGCCACATATGGGCAGAAGCTACCCAGTCTTCGTCTTCTACTTTCGCATCCTTGTGGGTGGCGATTTATTTCCCGCCTTATAGCATATTTCTCGTAGACGAGACATCGCAACCCTCTCGCTACTACCACGCAATGTCCTGATGAACAACACTTCTTACTTCCACAAGTCCTAACCTTAAAGGTTAAAACTCGCCATGCAAGGCACTCAGTAGGGAACCACCCTCATTCCCTTCGTATACTATGGATCAGATGCAAGTTCCACTTGAGCAGCTTCTTCCCACAAACCACTTTGTGGAATCGACTCCCAAGAGGATACTTTCTTGATCACTAAAATCATAACCTGTTCATCTACGGTTAACCATCTTCTTCTACACATATCCGCATAAGCTGCGCTTTTCACTTTGTAACCCTCTACCACAAGTGGGCTTACGGCCTGTCACGTTGAGTACACCGGTTCTTGCTCGATCACCGAAGTTAAGCAACGTTGAGTCTGGTCAGTACTCAGATGGGTGACCGCTTGGGAATACCAGGTGCTATAAGCGTATAGTGACGGATGTGCGTTGTGGTGCAGTGGATATCGGCTTGGAAAGAGAAATCGGTGAGCCGAGTTCAAATTCCTGTTGAATACCCTGCATTCACTTAAGCACTGGTGCCCTTGGGAGAGGTATTAATCTGTCTCTTCCCTTCAGTTATGGGTTACATAACAGGGTAGGACTTGGGGACCCTGCTCTTAAAAACAAATCCCAATGAAAATATTACCAACCAGACTTTGTTTGAATGAAAAATATTACCAACCAGACTTTGAATGAAAAATGTTGCCAACCAAACTTTGTTTGAATGAAAAATAATTGTTTTAAAATAAAAATGTTTTAGGCCTTAAATGGCCCTTTAGATGTTGATAGGCCGTTATACAGGAACAAACAAAAATCTATCACAAGTGGCCCTTGTTTTTTTCTAAGCTCAGCTTAGAAATGGCACAAGGCTGAAAGTATGGGGCACCCAGTGATGCTAGAATTCACTACTCAATTGTGACGATTCTGGCAATACAAGCTTTTTAACCATTACACAACGTGGAGGTGTTCCGAACGATTATGACTCTCCATAACTTCCCATTTGCTATCACTCTCAGTAACTTCTTCTTCTGTCTATGTACACTGACCCGTTAGGTAGGTTTGCATCTGTCGCTTTTGCCTTCAAAATTGTTATGTCAGTGACACATTCTCTATCGCTTCATTCCTCATTATGATCACAGAGTGACATTTTGGATGACCACGTCTCGACGATCTGTACCATATTTATTTTGATGCTGCTATACGTATGCACGAGCGAGAAACGCTTGAATTTTTAAATTAAACATACATGCGTTTTATTTTAAATATGTTTTAGGTTTATAATATAGCTGAGTTTCTTTTCTTTTTTTTTTTTTTCGTTTTCTTTATGCATCAATCATTTTTTTAATTAAATATCTCACAGTGTGATAAAAATATCTATTAAGAATTGGGAAACACACAAATGATCTAGCGATTAAAGCATTTTCTAAACATTTTCGTCTTAGCAAATTGTTCTATTTTGACTAACGTAGTCATTTTAAAATCAGAATTGTGGTCAGTCTCGTTAAGGCGAGCAACTAATGTGTTTTGTTTTGTAAGATGAAGATGGAAAGTGCGACACGGAGATCTGAAGGCGAATTGGCATGGCAAAGGACGCGTTCCAGAAGATGAGCAAAATACTAACAAACAGGAAAATCTCAATAGAAACGAAGAAAAGAGTGCTAGACTGCTACGTGATGTCAGTTCTTCAATACGGCAGTGAATGCTGGACAATATCATCTAAAATGAGGACAAAACTGGAGGCGGCCGAAATGTGGTTCTACAGAAGGATGCTACGGATATCATGGACTGAGCATGCAAGCAACGAGGAGGTGTTGGAAAGAATGGCAACAAAAAGGAAATTGATGCTGAGCATCAGGAAGAGAGAACTGAAGTTCCTGGGACATGCAATGAGGAAGGAGAGCCTGGAGAACCTGATACTGACTGGTCAGATAGAAGGAGGGAGAGACAGAAGAAGGCAGCGGATAACATATTTGCAGGGTCTGATCAGGTGGATGACGGAACGGGGGTTGCCAGGAGCAACAGGATCAAACATACTAAGAGCCACAAGGGATAGGGAGACGTGGAGAGCCATGATCGCCTACGTCCTGAAGGGACAGGGCACATGGAAGAAGAAGAAGGATGTGCAGATTCAGACATTTGCCGATTATGTAACCTAATATTACAGATTCACTTCCAACATTCGTTATGTTACACATACATTAAAACTATACTAATACATCCGGTTTCTTTTCATACTAATGTACATCCAATGCAGTGCTTAAGAGACACACATGGTATAAGATTACCGTGTAGTGTTGCATTTTCTTTATAATCATATCGCCCCAAGCAAGGCATTTTACTGCCACTGTTTTGCAGGGGGTTATATAGGAGGAAAGTTATGAGACAGAGTAACAGGTTATAGGAGGTGTCAGGAAGTGGGTAAGAGAAGGATCAGAATAACGACGAGAGTGGAGTGGACGGAGAAAGGAGCATCAGAGAGAGGATGCAGGTTATTGGCATCTGGTATTTCCAAGAGGTCATCTATCTAGGTACTAACCAGGTTCGACGTTGCTGATCGTACAAGAACCGGTGTTTTGACGTAATGTATCCGTAAGCCATAATTGTAAAGCGGCAGTTGACTTTTCTGTGATCATAATGAGGAATGAAGCGATAGAGAATGTGTCACTGACATAACAATTTTGAAGGCAAAAGCGACAGATGCAAACCTACCTAATGTAGTGAATTCTAGCATCACTTAGAATTCACTACTCAATTGTGACGATTCTGGCAATACAAGCTTTTTAACCATTACACAACGTGGAGGTGTTCCGAACGATTATGACTCTCCATAACTTCCCATTTGCTATCACTCTCAGTAACTTCTTCTTCTGTCTATGTACACTGACCCGTTAGGTAGGTTTGCATCTGTCGCTTTTGCCTTCAAAATTGTTATGTCAGTGACACATTCTCTATCGCTTCATTCCTCATTATGATCACAGAAATGTCAACTGCCGCTTTACAATTATGGCTTACGGATACATTACGTCAAAACACCGGTTCTTGTACGATCAGCAACGTCGAACCTGGTTAGTACCTAGATAGATGACCTCTTGGAAATACCAGATGCTGTAAGCTTGGATATACTGTTAGTGTAATGGATAGATTCTCGGATTCAGAGTGTCGTGTACCAAATTTCTAAAAGCTATTACAACTGAGTAGTGGGTTCGATCCTCACTGGGTACCTCATATATTTGACCTTGTGCCACATCTAAGAGGCGCTTAGCAAGTCAGTTATATGTACGTTCAATGTAGATGCGGGCCTATTTTAATCAACGTACACGCATGGTCATCAGTAATATTATGAGCCCAAAATAAAAATTACATTAATTAAGATGTTTAAGTAAATAAGTACAGAAATTTGTAATTTAAATATTTGGGAAGTGGGCACTGAGATATCGACTCGGAATGACAAATCGGGGTGCCGAGTTCGAATTCCAGTTGAATTCGTTGCATTCACTTACGCACAAATACCCTTGGGAAAGATATTAATTCGTCTCTTCCATCCAGTTATGGGTTAAATAATAGGACAGATTGGCTTCTATAGCCTTGGTTGGCAACCAATCTACTGCAGAATGCTATGGCAGCCTAGTGCGGGATAATCCTTTGCCCAGTCAGTCATATCTCTCTCGAGACATGATCGCCCAAAGCGTGCATCACGTATGGCACTTAACTGGCTGACTGTAACACAGTGAGACACTGGGTATCGAAGACGTATTAGGATGACCAAGGACTCATTTCAAACATTAAGCAGAGTATCAGGAGTTACAAAAATCGTAAGAAACAAAGAAAAGACGTGGCTCGATCACGAGAGGGCTACCGTTAACAACCGCGATTACTTGCTAATCAACCACCCATATTTTTGCGATCTAGTACGGACTATAACTTGGCTTAACTCTCACAACAGACCTCAAGTGGGATGTCTATATAAATCCATAGCTAAATCCGCTGCTAAGAATGTCGGTTCTCTGTGTAGGACCAGAAAGTTTTTTTTCCGCCTGAAACAATTCTGCATATATATAAATCTACCATCCGCCCGTGCATTGAATACTGCTGCCACATCTGGTCGGGTGCTCCTGCTATCCACCTAGGGGACCCTGACAAAAACCCAACGGAGAATCTGCAATGTGATAGATACCGACTTGGCAGCTCGTATACACTCAATTTGTCACCAGCGCAATGTGGCTTCCCTGTTTCTCTTCTACAAATACTTTCACGGCTTCTGCTCCGATGAACTGGGCTCACTGGAGCTCCCTATATATAAATTTACTCGAGCCACAAGATTAGAAATTATCCTTTTACTGTGAAACCAATAAATTGTAAACGCAAATTCTACTCCAGTAGCTTCTTTTCTCTCACTTCCCGCCTGTGGAATTCCCTTCCATTTACTTACTTTCCCGACAGCTATAATCTCCAAGAATTTAAATGTAAAGTCAATAGTCATCTCCTATTTCACTAACCTGCATCCTTTCTCTCATGCTACTTTCTCCGTCCACCATACTCTCATCAGTATTCTTATCCTTCTCTTACCCACTTCCCGACACTCCCTATAACCTATCACTCTTTCTCATAACTTTCCTCCTATGTAACCCCCTACAAAATAGTGGCAGTAAAATGCCTAGCTTGGGATGACATGATTATGAAAAAAGGAAATTTATATTGTATCTACCGAATAAAGCTATTATTTCAACATCTGTGTATTGTTTTACCACTCGACGATACAAGAAGAGCACTTTACTGTTATGTGATATCTGTCCTCCTGTACTGGACACGATTCTCAAAAATGAAAATGACACTTGAAGCAGCATAAACGTCGTTCTACAAAAAGATGCTGAGGATCCCATGGACCGAACACGTGAACAACAAAAACGTTTAGGAGAAAACAGATACAAAAAAGAAACATATACTTAAAACCAGAAACTGGTTGTTGAAATTTCAGTGGCAGTTAATGAGGAAGTAGGGTTAGGGAAAAAGGACATTCAGAGGACAATTTGAAGTGCAAGAAAAGAAGCTGTTAGAGTAGAAATTTAGGTTACATTTTATCGGTTTCACTGAAAAGGGTGAGACTTTCAGCGACTGATAATATATATAAAATCCACTTGAGGTGTATGTTTTACAAACATCGAGGAGCACGGAGATAGATAGAAATAACCAGCGATAGATAGATAGATAGATAGATAGATAGATAGATAGATAGATAGATAGATAGATAGATCGGATTAACTTGCGATAGATAGATAGATAGATAGATAGATAGATAGATAGATAGATAGATAGATAGATCGGATTAACTTGCGATAGATAGATAGATAGATAGATAGATAGATAGATAGATAGAAACAGACTGAGATAGATAGATAGATAGATAGATAGATAGATAGATAGATAGATAGATAGATAGATAAGAACAATTTGAAAAACATAAGGTACGCAGATGATACAGTGCTGATTGCAGGTATGGAAACGGAACTACAAGGTAGCTGAAGAGAGTGACAAGAAAGGACTACAAATAAACTGCAAGAAAACCGAATACATGGTCAGCAGCATAAAGAGCAGCCCAAAATGCCAAATACAGGTGGAGGGATACTAAATTCAAGCAGGTACAAAAATTTAATTACCTAGGAAGTGTTCTAACAGAAGACGGAAAATGTGACACAGAGATCCAAAGGCATGGAGAAGAACGCGTTCCAGAAGCTAAGTAAAGTATTAAGAGACAGGAAAATTTCACTAGAAACAAAGAAGAGAGTACTGGATTGCTATGTGATATCAGTTCTTTAATATGGCAGTGAATGCTGGACAATGTCATCAAAGATGAAGAAAAAACATTAAGTGAAATATGGTTCTACCGAAGGATGCTGCGGATATCATGGACCGAGCATGGAAGCAATAATTAGGTTTTTAAAAGGATGGAAACAAAAAGGAAATTACTATGATGCATCAGGAACAGACAACTGAAGTTCCTGAGACATGCAATGAGGAAAGAGGGCCTGGAGAACTTGATACTAACAGGTCAGATAGAGGGGAAAAGAAACAGGAGAAAGCAGCAGATAACATATTTGAGGGGCCTGAGCAGGTCGATGACAGAACGGGGGGTTGCGTAGTATTACAGAAAAAAGTGTACTAAGAGTCATTAGGAATAGGGAGACGTGGCAGGCCATGATCACCTACGTCCTGAAAGGACAGGGAACATAAAGGACGAAGAATCAGAAGAAGACACTCAGAGGAAAGACTCAAGAAAAAGAGTGCTAGAATAAAGCATCGTTTAACGTACTTGGAGATTTTAGACAAGAGAAATAAAAAGACAGAACTTATTAAGAGCTTCAAGGACAGGAAGATGTGGTGGGCCATGAATGCCTAGATCTTGAAAGAAGGCTGCACGTAAAAGAAGAAGAATAGAAGGTTCTCTTCTGCGCACCAACTCGCACATTTTCATGAAGCTATATGTAGGTACGTACACAACTACGTACTCATGAACGGGCGGGCATTTTCACACCTATCGCCCACCAAACCATCATCAAATAAAAACCTATTTATTTTTCTAAACCTCGCACCTCGTTACCAACATTATTGTCCGCTTTCGTATCCCTAAGTAACTTACTGTACGTTGATAGCAATCATTAAAGACTACTTCGATTATTTTTCTTCTCTTTCAAAACACCTCTTCTCTCTCTTCCTTACTCTCGCTCTTTCCTTCTTTTTTCTTTCCTCCTCTCTCTTTCTCTTTCCTCCTCTTTCTCTCTCCACCATCTCTCTCCCTATCCTCTCTCTTTCATGCACGGATTGACATCATTGGGATCTCTGACAATAATGTCTAATTACGGCATTTTGTCATTCTATTTCCCGCTCTTTTTTGTTGCAACTGCGTAATACTGGCTGCCATTTTGTATACCTTGTTTAATAGAATTTGAAGCTTCGCCACACAGAGGGTACATAGCCTGTTCTTAGCGCATATATTTTTGTATGAGTCTGTTTGTACATGTGCATCACTACTTGTGTGATAATTTGCACGTTCTTATACACATATTCAGATCGAGAGACAGACAGAAAAACATGAGTACACACCAACTTTCGATGTCTAAGTATTTACTCGATGTCTATTCGCGTATTCATTTACAGAGATAGATAGATAGATAGATAGATAGATAGATAGATAGATAGATAGATAGATAGATATGAACAGACGGAGATAGATAGATAGATAGATAGATAGATAGATAGATAGATAGATAGATAGATATGAACAGACGGAGATAGATAGATAGATAGATAGATAGATAGATAGATAGATAGATAGAAAGAAATGAATAGGCTGACTTAGATATCGAAAGAGAGAAAGAAATTAATAGGCTCAGATAGATAGATAGATAGATAGATAGATAGATAGATAGATAGATAGATTTCAAAAGCGTCTACACGGCCTTGTGAGTGTTGAATTGTATTTCACCATCTTAACCTTTCCCCACAGACAAACTTCGCGAGTCTATCGAGCTCCAATCATCGGTTCCACCATTCAATTGTCACTTACTAATGTCACGTACACAAGATTCAATCTTCCTACTTCCCATCATATTCCATTAGTAAGAAGAAATTCCACTCGGACAGATTCTTCACAAGAACTGCTGTTTTGTGGAAGGATATTATCCCAATCTTTACAATCTTGACATCAGCACCTAGAATCTCGGCTTCAGTCACTTTACAAACGTCGTTATTCTGCTTTCTTGTGCATTTTTCTAAAAATACGTTGAAGGTTAAGTCACTATGTCAGACCAGGAAGTTTTTCCGCCTGTATCCATCTTGCATTTATACAAATCAACCATCTAATCGTGCATGGAAGATTGTTGTTATATCTGGTCAGTCGTCCCTGCTGTTCGTCTCAGTGTCCTCGACCTGGAAGCTCGACTCCAGCCACTTTCTCATCGGCGGGATGTGGCTTCACTCTGTCTCTTCTATAAATATTTTCATGGCTTCTGCTCTGACGAACAAGGGTCTACGGTGCCCCCGCTACAAGAATTTACTCGGGCAACCAGAGTGGCAACAAGGTCTCACCCTTTTACAGTTACATCAACCAAATGCAGACGACAATTCTATTCCATCAGCATTTTTTTTCTCGCACTTCCCGCCTGTGGAACTCCCTTCCATATACTTACTTTCCTGACGGCTATAACCTCCAGGAATTTAAATGCAAAGTCAACTCCCATCTCTTATCCACTTGACTCCATCACTTTCTACATCACCCCGTGTATCTTATTCACATCCTTCTCTTGCCCTTTCTTTTTCACCCCCTGTAGTTGGTTCGTCTTTCTCTTCACTCTCCTCCTGCCTAATACTTCGACTCTTTTATGTAACCCCCCTGCACATCAGTAGCGTTAACGCCTTGCTTGGGGTGAAATGATTAAAAAAAATACCTTGTTATATCTGGTCAGTCGTCCCTGCTGTTCGTCTCAGTGTCCTCGACCTGGAAGCTCGACTCCAGCCACTTTCTCATCGGCGGGATGTGGCTTCACTCTGTCTCTTCTATAAATATTTTCATGGCTTCTGCTCTGACTAACTTAGGTCACTGGTGCCCCTTCCACAAGAAAACCTGCCTGCGTCTCCTTCGCAAACATACGCGGTATCCGCACTAACTTTTACAGCGTAAAATCATTCCTTCATACAAATTCACCTGATATCTTAGCTCTCTGTGAAACTAACCTTGATCCTTCTACCTCCTCTTCTTAGTTTTACGTTCCTGGTTACCTTCCCCTCTTCAGGATGGACTCCAATGTCCATATGCATGGGCTCGGTGACTATGTCAGCGAACACCTCCCTCTGGCTAGGGTGACATCTCTTGAATCCCTGGATCATTCTTTTATGAGCTTCCGTCTCTCACTTCTAAGCTTGGTTAGCTATCTCTTCTTCCTCTACCGCTCACCCTCGTCCTCTAACTGATTGGTCCTTGATAGCATCACTAATAATATCGATAAGGCTATTTCTTCTCATCCCTGTGCCCATATATTTGTGTTTGGTGACTTTAACGCCCACCACCAAGTGGCATGAAAACTCTTGCTGGTATCCACACCAGGTACTTTTAAAAAACCCAGTCTTTCACGCAAGTGGTAGATTTCCCCACGCGCTTCTCCAACAACCCAAATGGAAGGGACTCTCTACTAGACCTCTGCTTCACTTCTATCCCAGACTCTTGCACCGCCAAGCATTTCTGCCGTTTCGGAAACTCTGACCACGCTGTAGTTTCCGTTAACATCTCATTCTACCCCCACTCAATCCAAGAAACACAGTCCAGAAGAATATCCTACTGCTACCAAAGAGCGGACTGGGACTCGTTCCGCGACTTCCTGTGTGACGTCTCTTGGAACAACATTTTTAGTCTTCCCGTTTAAGACTGCGCATCCGAGGTCTCCTCTTGGGTTAAGGCCGGTATCGATGCTTTCATCCCAGTCAGGAAATTTTATCTTAAACCCCGCTCATCTCCCTGGTTCTCGCCCTCTTGCTCGGCCGCTATTGCCCACCGGAATCATTTTTCCGGCTCTATCGAAGCCACGCGTCGGACCAAAACAGGCTTCTTTTCGCCTCAGCTCGTAATAAGTGCAAGAAGATACTTAACGAAGCTAAGATATTGTTTGCTGCCAGAATGAAGCAACACATAGCATCCTGTAATTTCGGCGCCAAGGACTACTGGCGACTCTGTAAAAGTGTGCTCAATAAGAATAAGACCTCTATACCCCACCTAATCAATGAATTTGAGGTCCTCACCTCCTCAGCGGGCAAGGCTGAATACTTTGCTCACAGATTCTCCACCAACTCGAGACTGGATTCGTCTGCAGTATCTACACCCGACTTCCCAACTGAATGACATCCACATTAGCCGCTCGCTGGTCTCTAACATAATCTTAAAGCTTGACCCTCACAAAGCGAGCGGGGGGACGGAATCCCAATCATAGTCTTGAAGAAATATGGCCCTGAACTCTTCTCTGTCTGCTCTAAGCTCTACAACTTCTGCCTATCTGCTTCCTGGTTTCCTGCCTCTTGGAAGTCTTTCTCTGTAGTTCCTATATTTAAGAATTCCGGAGAACCCTCGGACCCTATCAGCCTGCTTCCGATTTTTGGCAAAGTGTTCGAAGCCATAATCAACGCCGAGGGAGTTCAGTATCTCACCGCCCATAGGCACCTCTCGGACAAGCAGTATAGTTTCCGCTTCACCAGGTCTACTGCTGATATGCTAACGACCATCATTGAGTATATATACCAGGATCTCGACAAGAATGGCGAGGCTCGTACCATTGCCTTGGATATCTCCAAAGCGTTCGACAGAGTCAGGCATGCTGGCCTCCTACACAAACTGCGGAGCTATGGTATAACTGGACATGTGCTTGACCTAATCCAGTCATTCCTCTCTAACAGGACATTGAAGGTGGTATTAAACGGACATGCCTCCCCAAACTACCTTACCAATGCGGGTGTCCCTCAAGGCTCTATCCTAGGTCCTACGCTCTTTCTGATCAACATTAATGAACTTCTCGATGCCATAAAATCCCAAGTAGGCATGTACGCCGATGACAACAAAGTTTACTCTCGTCTCGATCAAAAATCTGATGTGGGCAACAAAGCGAACCTCGCTGCTGAGCTTGAGAAGGACCTCCAATCCGTAGTGGACTGGGACAAGAAATGGCTCGTAAATTTTAATGCTTCCAAAACGAATCTGCTGTCAATTAACTACCATTGACAATGGCTCCTACCTCCCATTAGCATGAAACAGGCTTGCCTCCCAGAGAGTAAAACACTACGCCTCCTTGGTCTCACACTCTCAGCGGACCTCAAGTGGAATGGCTATATTGAATCCATCGCTAAATCCGCTGCTATAAAAGTCGGTTCTCTGTGAAGTGCCCGGAAGTTTTTGCCGCCTGAATCTATCCTGCACATTTATAAGTCTACAATCCGCCCGTGTATTGAATATTGCTGCCACAGCTGGTCAGGTGCCCCCGCTATTCTCCTCGGGGTTCTTGACAAAATACAACGGAGAATCGGTAATGTTATCGATACCGACTTGGCAGACCGCCTGCAGTCACTCGCTCACCGGCGTGACGTGGCTCTCTGTGCCTCTACTATAAATACTTTCACGGCTTCTGCTCCGATGAACTTAGATCACTGGTGCCCCGTAGGTATGAATTTGCACGAGATACTAAATTAGCTACTAGGCCCCACCCTTCTACTGTGAAACAGATAAGATGTAACCGCAATTTCTACTCCAACAGCTTCTTTCTTCGCACTTCCCGCCTGTGGAATTCCCTTCCATACATCTCCTTTCTCGACAGCTACAATCTCCAGGAGTTTAAATGTATAGTCAATAGACACCTCCTAACACACTAACTCGCATCCATTCTCTGAAAAACTCTTCCCATCTACCCGACCTTCATCCTCGCTATCCTTATTTGTCTATCACCCTGCTTCTGACATTTCCTATATCTAACCACTCTTTCCAATCACTTTCCCTTAATTAAGCCCCTGCACAATAGTGGCAATGGGATGCCTTGCTTGGGGTGAAATGATTAAAAAAAAAATTCACTCGGGCAACCAGACTGGCAAGAAGGTCCCACCCATTTACAGTTAGACCAACCAAATGCCGACAATTCTACTCCAATTTTTCTCGCACCTCCCGTCTGTGGATCTCCTTTCCGTTATAATTTGCTTTCCTGACGGCTACAACCTCCAGGAATTTAAATGCAAAGTCAATTCCCATCTTTTATTCACTTAACTCCAGACCATTTTACATCACCTCGTGTATCTTTTGCTCTCTCTCTCTACCTTCGCAACTGTCTTCACTCATGTGTTCACATCCTTTTCTTGCTTTTTCCCCCTACACCTCCTGTAGCTGGTTCGTCTTTGTCTTCACCCTCCTTCTTACTATAACTTCAAATTTCTTATGTAGCCTTCTGCGCAGCTATGGCGGTACCGCCTTGCTTTGGGTGAAACGATTAAAAACAAAACAAAAAACGTTAATTGTTCTGATGAACTTTCCTCTATGGTACCTTTAAACGCACTACTAGATTGGCGGCAAGGTCTCATCATTTTACAGTTGAAATGGTAAAATGCAACCGTAAAATCAATTCTAATAGTTTCTTCTATCGTGCTTATCACTTGCGAAACTCTCTTCCGGCTTCTTATTTTCAAGTCAAATTTGATTGCCAAAAATATAAATGCAATATTTTCTGTCTTCTTCCTGTTCTTCTGTTCTTACACTTGAATAGCCATTTTTTTCCTTATATTCTTTTATATGAAGGGGCCACTGCGTCTTAGTGGCTTTATTGAACCGAAATAATTAAAAACTTTAAAGTTTTTTTTAATCATTTCACCCCAAGCAAGGCAGTTTTACTGCCACTGTTGCGCAGAGAGTTACATAGGAGAAAGAGACGAAAAAGAGGATTAGGTTATAGGGGGTGTCAGAAGGAGGGTAATAGACGGTAGAGAATACTGGTGTGATAGGGGTGGAGTGGATGGAGAAAAGAGATTGAAAGAAAGGATGCGAGTTAGTGAGATAGGAGTTGACTATTGACCTTACATTTAAATTCTTGGAGATTGTAGCTGTCTGGGAAGCAAGTATACGGAAGGGAATTCCACAGGCGGGAAATGCGAGAAAAGAAGCTGTTAGAGTAGAAATTACGGTTATATTTTATTGGTTTCAGTATAAAAAGATGGGACCTTGTTGCTAGTCTAGCAGTCCGAGTAAATTCATACATAGGGGCACGAGTGAGCTAAGTTCTTTCCTGCTTAACACCATAAACTTCAATTCTAACCTTTTCTTGCACTTATGCAAAACCACTTAGTAACCCACTACCATGAGTGGCTCTTGGGACTTGTATTGGGTAAACATTAGTATATAAGGAAGAGAACAGAAACAGATCGATACATTTTGTTAAATACTAACGTACTAGTTGGGTATCCGATGGGAGACAGTATAGCTGTCAAATGCTTGCGAGATAGATACATGAATAATCGCACAAAGACTGACGTTTTCTCGTGCACATTGACGCACAGTGAACGTGAGGGCAGCGCGAAGGCTATCAGACTCGTGCCCCCTATGTATGAATTTACTCGGGCTGCTAGACTAGCAACAAGGTCCCATCTTTTTACAGTGAAACCAATAAAATATAACCGTAATTTCTACTCTAACAGCTTCTTTTCTCGCATTTCCCGTCTGTGGAATTCCCTTCCGTATACTTGCTTCCCAGACAGCTACAATCTCTAAGAATTTAAATGTAAAGTCAATAGTCAGCTCCTATCTCACTAACTCGCATCCTTTCTTTCAATCTCTTTTCTCCATCCACTCCACCCCTATCACATGAATGAGCTCAAATTTTAAAAGAGTCTGTTGTGTGCGTTTTTGTTGACTTGATCATTGGGATGAAATAAATTCATCGTTCCATTAAAGATTAAAGATATAAAAATCTAAGATTAATGATTTAAATCATGATTCTTTAAAGGTTTGTATCTTCAATAATTATTAAACTTTTATCTTTATTCTTTGAACAATTTAATCCCATGTTGGATCTAACGAATGGTGTTCATTATTTTATTTTTTGCCATGGAAAAAGTGATACTGGTTTCTCTAATGTAAATAAAATACCGATAGAATTTTGATTGATTGATTTAAATCTTTACTGCTAATCAACCTATTGTGAGTTATTTTAACTCAAAACATATTTTTGAATTGTCATCATTTTTTTTTTTTTTGCGAGTGAATATTGTATTAACATTTTTTTACGGTAACAAGGATTTCTCTAGATTCAAGTCTTGATATTTTACCCATAGCTGGGGGATCCACCATAACTTTTACAATTTTATTTGCGTGAAAGTGTGTATAACGAACTCGACTGGAATTCGAACTTAGCTTTCTATTTCTCATTCTGAGATCACATTATCACACCAGTAAGTTTTTCCTTCTGAATCTATCCTGCACATATATAAATCTACCTTCCGCCCGTGTAGTGAATACTGCTACCACATCTGGTCGGGGGCCTCTGCTATTCTCCTCGGGGTTCTTGACAAAATACAACGGAGAATCTGTAATGTGATCGATACCGACGTGGCAGACCGCCTTCAGTCACTCTCTCACCGGCGTGACGTGGCTTCCCTGTGCCTCTTCTATAAATACTTTCACGGCTTCTGCTCCGATGAACTTAGATCACTGGTGCCCCCTATTTACGAATTTGCACGAGATACTAGATTAGCGACCAACTAGGTCCCACTCTCTTCCAGGGAAACCGATAAAATGTAACCGCAATTTCTACTCCAACAGCTTCTTTTCTCGCACTTCCCGCCTGTGGAATTCCCTTCCACATATTTGCTTCCCCGACAGCTACAATCTCCAGGAGTTTAAATGTAAGGTCAATAGACACCTCCTAACACACTAACTAGCACCCATTCTCTCAAACACTCTTCCTATGTACCTCCTTACTTGTCTATCTCCCTCCTTCTGACATTTCGTATATCTAATCGCTCTCTCAGCACCTTCCTCTATGTAACCCCCTGCGCAATAGTGGCAGT
The DNA here is from genome assembly GCA_037127315.1 of Ascarosepion bandense. NCBI lineage: Eukaryota > Metazoa > Mollusca > Cephalopoda > Sepiida > Sepiidae > Ascarosepion > Ascarosepion bandense. The sequence continues at coordinate 109,294 of JBBBDQ010029473.1, forward strand.
GGAATGCCTTGCTTGAGGTGAAATGATTAAAAAAGAAAAAAAAAAGAAAAATGTCGTACATCTTAAACACTAATGTTAGCTTCTCTGATATAAAATAGAAGACAAGTTCGATTCCAGTTAAGATGAATGTAGGTTACTCGATCTCTTGGCTATTTGACATTAATTTTCATTTTAAAACAAAAACGAAAAAATACTGCATCATCAGTGATTGCTTTTTTTTTTTTTTTTATCACGCCCAGACATTGTTGTCTCGACTGTCGATTAGTTGTCGTACGGACATTGTCTGCGATGAACGTTACTCCAAAAAACGTACGAAAAGTGTAACGCTGCACAAACACACTGGTAAGCCTTACAGAGGGATCACAGATATTGTTAGTGTCAGCCTTTCAGCTGTTAGTCGGGTCATCAATGCGAAGAAACAGATTAGATTCCTCAGTCCAAAACGTAAAGGAAAATGCATCAGGAAGAAAAGAAAACTCCAAGTGACGACGTATACGTGATCAGGGAAAGTGTGAAAGATCCTAGGGAGGCATAATTAATTTTGTTCCAGTTAATTTGCGCAACGGTATATATGTATGTATGTATATATGTATGGACGGATTCAGTGCGTATATACGCGGCTTCTATCCTCTGAATGTTTTCATTATTTGTCGACTGTTATTATAAAGTGTTATTTATCAAATCCATCTCTTAAACAGGAAATTAAGTTTATAAAAGGAACCCGAAAAACATTTTCCATTCGTTTTTAATTGGTCTGTCGTTGAGCACGTTATCATTGGCCAGAGAAGCGTGAAGAGTAACTAATTTCTCCTTTGCCTATCGGGACACACACGCGTGTGTGTGTGTGTGTGTTAACGCGCGTTAACTGTATAGTCTCGGCTGTGGAGTAAAGGAGTACAGTCATTGCACAGTAACTGAAGTTATATGGTAAGAGGAGGATTTTTTATTCGCCCCCACAACCGAAGAGCTTTTAATTCAAAATCTAGGAGAATAGTGTTAGTATGAATGCAAACGAAACGGCGTCGGGTGGAAAATGAACTCGATACCACAATCCCAATTTACGACGCAATAATCGCTGTGTCAAGCGCACATTAATATCTAATTATATCAGTCTATTCTTATCTATATATATATATATCTAAACTATGTATCTTCACTATCTATCTATCTATAGCAGATTTTTCCTATCTATCTATCTATCTATCTATCTATCTATCTAGACATTTGCCAATTAGGTAAGCTAATATTACAGATTGACTTACAACGTACGCCATTTGTCTATATTTCTAAGATGAGGTAGTATTTACAGTATTCACATTATTTGGACTATTGTCCTCATCTTTGTTGCCATTTGTACGACGTTTTTGCCATTGTACGCTCCGGCCTTCTTCAGTTCAAAATTCGTAGCACTTGAAGAAGACCAGAACGTACAAAGAACGAAACGTCGTACAAATGGCAACAAAGATGAGGACAATAGTCCGAATAATGTAAATACTGTAAACGTTCGCCATATTACTCATATATTCAAAATATATTAATAAATATCAGGATTATATAGCCTTGGTTGGCAACCAGTCTACCGCAGTAAGAACTGGCAACATCGCTGCACCACATGCGCTTAGGAGTCACTTGTGGAACGAGAAGGACCCATGAAACTTACTCAGGATGAATACCGCCGGAGTACAGTAGTGCAATATCGTTCCCAGGAAAATCTTTCTCCTACACTCTTCTTTACAAGCGTCAGACTAGACACAAAAATGGAAAATGGCTGCCATATCATTTGCCAAGTGTTCTAAAGTTTCTAAACAGCTTTGTAAATGATAGATTATTTTTACCCCTCCAAACTTTTTACCATAGACGGAATATCGCAAGTCTCTTTCTGCTCTATCGCTATTTCCATGGCAAGAAATTTGACTAGCTACATTTTTTAGTCTCTGAATTTTGCAACTCGAACGCGCCATGTCACGTACAGAACGATGAAGCATCCATATTGTTTTTGTCTATTCGGCTTGGATATGATAATAAACCATACCCAGCAGCGAGGCCTCTGATCGGGTGTTATTGAGGAGGGTGAAACTACCGCTTAATTGCTGTTGTTTCCAGGTCTACCATAGCCCAGGGTGATAGCACCTGTTAGGATCCCAACTATGGTCAAATAGTTAACCTCAAATATGGTGTTAAAACACTATGAAAATATTAAAAATATTTATTGAATGTTCCTGAACATCAGGTTTATAAGTCCCCAAAATCCAATTGTTCTTGTCCTTACGTTCACATGGCCCAGTGGATATAGACGTTGGTTAGTTCCTGTTACTTAACCCAAAGAGATGTGGCTTTAATACCAGACTACAGCAGTGGTGTACAGGGTAAGAGGGAGATAACCGATGACTACCAAAAGAGGCACTACTACGCAAGGAATGGAGTTCATATACCTCAGTGATTGTAATAATAAAGGGTTCGGTACAAAATTCCTATCACCTGAAGAAGGCCGGGACGTACGTCGGCCAAAACATTGTACAAATGGTCATATGGAACAATGGCAACAAAGATGAGGACAATAGTTTAAATAATGTAAATACCGTAAAAAATATTTTCATAGTAAAAATACCAGCAATTTATTTTTTAGGGAAAAAAAAGAATGACCAGCAATACATTTTTTTGTACATGAAATTACTAATGCTCCAAAGAAAATTACATTTCGATATTGAATGACCCATAAGGTGTTGATACACCACTAAACATAGAAACAAATCCAAACCTTTTGTATTCCATTAGTAAGAACTTCTTCCCAAGAACTGCTGCTTTGTGAAACCGACTCTTGATAGGATGTTTTCCAAATCACTACAATCTAGACCTCTTCAAGTCTAGGGTTAACCGTTATTTGGTCTGAATAGCTCCATGAACGGCACTTTCTTTTCCTTACGCTTAAACATGCGGGAAGTGCGAGAAAAGAATCTGCAGATTCTACTCCATCAGCTTCTTTTCTCGCACTTCCCGCCTGTGGAATTCCCTTCCATTTACTTGCTTTCCCGACAGCTATAATCTCCAAGAATTTAAATGTAAAGTCAGTAGTCATTTCCTATCTCAATAACCTGCATTCTCTCTCTGATGCTCCTTTCTCCGTCCACTCCACTCTCGTCGTTATTCTGATCCTTCTCTTACCCACTTCCTGACACCCCCTATAACCTGTTACTCTTTCTCATAACTTTCCTCCTATGTAACCCCCTGCAAAACAGTGGCAGTAAAATGCGTTGCTTGGGGCGATATGATTATAAAGAAAATGCAACACTACACGGTAATCTTATACCATGTGTGTTTCTTAAGCACTGCATTGGATGTACATTAGTATGAAAAGAAACCGGATGTATTAGTATAGTTTTAATATATGTGTAACATAACTAATGTTGGAAGTGAGTCTGTAATATTAGGTTACATAATCGGCAAATGTCTGAATCTGCACATCCTTCTTCTTCTTCTATGTGCCCTGTCCCTTCAGGACGTAGGCGATCATGGCTCACCACGTCTCCCTATCCCTTGTGGCTCTTAGTATGTTTGAGCCTGTTGCTCCTGGCAAACCCCGTTCCGCCACCCACCTGATCAGACCCTGCAAATATGTTATCCGCTGCCTTCTTCTGTCTCTCCCTCCTTCTATCTGACCAGTATCAGGTTCTACAGGCTCTCTTTCCTCATTGCATGTCCCATGAACTTCAGCTGTCTCTTCCTGATGCTCAGCATCAGTTTTCTTTTTGTTTCCATCATTTCCAAGACCTCATCATTGCTCACATGCTCAGTCCACGATATCCGTAGCATCCTTCTGTAGAACCACATTTCGGCCGCCTCCAGTTTTGTCCTCATTTTTGATGATATTGTCCAGCATTCACTGCCGTATTGAAGAACTGACATCACGTAGCAGTCTAGCACTCTTTTCTTCGTTTCTATTGAGATTTTCCTGTGTGTTAGTATTTTGCTCATCTTCTGGAACGCGTCCTTTGCCATGCCAATTCGCCTTCAGATCTCCGTGTCGCACTTTCCATCTTCATCTTACAAAACAAAACACATTAGTTGCTCGCCTTAACGAGACTGACCACAATTCTGATTTTAAAATGACTACGTTAGTCAAAATAGAACAATTTGCTAAGACGAAAATGTTTAGAAAATGCTTTAATCGCTAGATCATTTGTGTGTTTCCCAATTCTGAATAGATATTTTTATCACACTGTGAGATATTTAATTGAAAAAAAGGATTGATGCATGAAGAAAACGAAAAAGAAAGAAAATAAACTCAGCTAGATTATAAACCTAAAACATATTTAAAATAAAACGCATGTATGTTTAATTTAAAAATCCAAGCGTTTCTCGTTCGTGCATACGTATAGCAGCATCAAAATAAATATGGTAAAGATCGTCGAGACGTGGTCATCGAAAATGTAAGTTTTTTAATTAATTTAAAATTTAATTTTAATTTTTTAATTTTTTAAATTATAGTTCCTTGTATATCATGTATATCTTCCTCAATGGAAGGTATACATGGAGACACAATAGTGTTTTGGATGAGCTGGTCAAAATTATAAAGAAATATATGAAGTCTGAGTCATCGAATTCAACCCAGAAATGTGTTGCAGAGGGAATAATATACGTTGGTTCTAAGCAAACAATCAACTGTCAACCTATACCCGGATAAAAATCTTCTTAGTTCTAGTGGCATTTGGGAGGTATCTGCAGACCTTCCTGGTTGGCGTAATGATTACCCCAAAATAATATCAAGTAAAGGTCTGCGACCAGATATTGCTCTTCTGTCAAGGGGGGACTATAAAATAACCCTGGTTGAATTAACAGCACCATATTAAAGCCGGATGGAACAAAGCCACGATTATAAAACTAATAAATATGAAAATCTAAAATCAGAGCTGATAAAGAAAGGGTATAATGTTATTGTTAGAGCAGTGGAAATTGGAGCAAGGGATTTTGTTGCAGGCACTTTGTACCAATTTCTAAGCCAAATTGGAATCAAAGGGCGTCACAGGACCAAAAGTATAAAATACCTAATAAAAGTAAGTGAAAATAGTTCCATGTAGATATGGAAAAAAAGAAATATTTTGTGGAGTGTTTCAGCGAACATGACGGCATGAAATGACTGATCGTGAATGCGTAATAAGGTTCACGTTTTATTCTCAGAAGATTTTCATATTACGCATTACGCATTCAGTTCACTTCAGGTGAGTTTCAATGACTTTGCAGTAATTTCTTTCTTCAATTTAATCTGATGAAGCCCTAATAGACGAAACGCGTCAAACGAAAACTTTTTTTTTTCACTTTTTCATATTTCTTTGCCTTAAAATTGTTCTTGATATATAAAGAAATATAATAAAAATAATTTATATCGTTATCCAATCTTACATTGTTTATGATACAAATCCTATCTTATACAGTCAGTTAAGTGCCATACGTGATACACGCTTGGGCAATCATGTCTCGAAAGAGACATGACTGACTGGGCAGAAGATTATTCCGCATTTTACAGTAAAAACAATAAATAGCTGAAATACAAATAAAGTAGAAAACGCACAAACATAAATTTGGATCAGAATCATCAAAAACAAATCTTCGGTACAAAAATATGATCCAAAATAAATTAAGTTCTTCTGGTTGCTGATTCGAAAAAAAAAGTTTGTGTTCGGAGCTGATCACGTGATTGTGTTGGCCTTCCTATTCACGTTTTCGGTAGTAATTCAAAACAGTCAGCCAGAGAACACAACAGGGCACTAAACGTCGACAACAACTATAGCAACAACCACAAGAGATTTCCGCTGACCCCTCAAAATTACCACACGATAAGTAGTTTTACGCTGATCATTTATTTCTGTGTCTTATTTTTGTTTTGTTTTGTTTTTTTTTGTTTTGTTTTGTTGTTTTTTTTCCCCACAACTAGCTGTTTCAATCAACTCCTCTGGGGGCTTCATAGTGTTTTGACGCCAGCATAGAGTTTCAGTATTTGCCCATAGCTAGAAATCTAGCTAGAAATCTAACAGGTACTACCATCTTGGCTGATGGTGGACCTGGGAACAACTGCAATTAAAAGGTCTTCTAAGAACCTTCTTCTTCTATGTGCCCTGTCCCTTCAGGATATAGGCAATCATGGCTTTCCACATTTCCCTATGTTTGGTGGCTCTGAGCGCGCCTTCTCCTGTTACACCATGCAACCCTCGTTCCGTCATCCACCTGATTAGGTCCTTCATTATCCTTTGCTTTCCCCTGTCTCTTCTTCCCTCTATCTGGCCTGTTAGTATCAGGTTTTCTAAGCCTTCCTTCCTCATTGCATGTCCCATGAACTTCAGCTGTCTCTTCCTGATGCTCAGTATTAGTTTTCTTTTTGTTTTCATCATTTCCAAGACCTCATCATTGCTCACATGCTCGATCCATGATATTCGGAGCATCCTTCTGTAGAACCACATTTCAGTTGCTTAAAGTTTTTCCTTCATCTTTGATGATATTGTCCAGCATTCACTGCCATATTGAAGGACGGACAGCACATAGCAATCCAGTACTCTCTTCCTTGTTTCTAGCGAAATTGTCCTGTTTCTTAATACCTTACTTAACTTCTGCAATGCTTCCTTCACCATGCCAGTTCGCCTTCGGATCTGTGTCGCACTTTCCGTCTTCTGTTATAACACTTCCCAGGTAATTAAATTTTTGTACCTGCTTGATTTTAGTATCCCCCACTTGTATTTGGCATTTTGGGCTGCCTTTCTTAATGATGACCATGCATTCGATTTTCTTGCAGTTTATTTCTAGTCCTTTCTTGTTACTTTCTTCAGCTACCTTCTGTAGGAGCTCTTGTAGTTTCCTTTCGGTGTCTGCTATCAGCACTGTATCATCTGCGTACCTTAGGTTGTTTAAATTGTGACCTGCGATGACAAATCCAGGCATAACTTCTAGGGTCCTCAAAATGTTCTTGCTGTACAAGTTAAACAGATCTGATGAAAAGACACATCCTTGTCTTACGCCCCTTTCTATCTTTGTATATACGCTGAATTCATTACCTGTCCGTATGCAAGCTGTTTGCTGCCAGTAAAGATTCTTGATTACTCTCAAGTTTTTCCCAAATATGTCAAGGCACACGCTTCTCAAAATCTCCCGATCAAAGACCTTACTATCGGGTGTAGTTTATTTTCATACCCAGGTCGCTCTAATGACTGAATGCATGACATGAAAAACATGCCAATACCCTAATGCCATCCAAAATGTAGTCTGTTTTATTACTATATATGCTAAATGAAGATGAATATTTTATTTAGAAAGATTATTAAAATTAATAAGAAAAGTAACCATGCATAAATTTTAAGTTGATATAACTGCCTTCTTACTATCGTATGGGAAACAAAAGTTATTTTTTAGTTATTTCAGTCCAAACAAGGCAATAAAGCCAATAAGATTCAAGCGGTTACTGAGTGCAAAAGAATATGAGAAAAACTACTTTTAAGGAGAGAGGACAATAAAAGAAGAAGTATTAAGTAAAAAGTAGATCTCGAATGAACTTGCTTCTAAATTTTTACATTTCATCCCAAGCAAGACAATAAAGCTACTAAGATGCAAGCGGTTACTGAATATTAGAGAATATGAGAAAAAAACTACTGTAAAGGAGAGGACAATAAAAGAACAAGACTTCTGAAGACAGAAGACAACGTTTGACATTGCATTTAAAATATAAAATATAAATGAATAAATGCAAAAATATTATTATTATTATTATTATTTGGTGAACGAATTAATTAGTTTATATTTCTCGGTAAAAAATTATGTCTAAATTAACATAAATATTTTATCTTTATAGATCATTAAAATAATTAAGCGGAATAAACATTCATAAATTTACTGACATCAGTGCATTTATTTCCCACTGCAGTACATGAGACGAAAGATATAATCAATAATTATTATGGCATTGATTACATTTTGGCATTCCATAATGGGTTGTTATATATATACTATCACCCGTTTCACACTACACCCACGTCGATTGAACAGGTGTAGAGGCTCATCTCTTGTTCCCTGTTTAGGATGTGGTTGCCGGTTTTCTCTTCCAATCTTCACTTTTTTTTCCCAATTGGAGTAGATAGATTAAACCATCGCCCGGTTCACACTCCGCTCACGTCTATTGAACAGGTGTAGAAGCTCATCCCTTGTTTCCTGTTTAGGATGTGGTTTCCGGCTTTCTCTTTTTCAGGCTTTTACTCTTTTCCATTCTTTTCCTGTTTTTTTTTTTCAATTGGAGTAGATAGACTAAACTATCGCCCGGTTCACGCTCCACCCACGTCTATTGAACAGGTGTAGAGGCTCATCCCTTGTTCCCTGTTTAGGATGTGTTTTTCGGCTTTCTCTCTTCTAATCTTTTCACTCTTACGTAGCTCCCGGCACATCAGTGGCGTTACCGCCTTGCTCGGGGTGATATGATTAATATATATATATATATATATATATATATATATATATATATATATATATATATTAAGTTATTTATTATAACGTTTATCATGTTTTGCCTGGATGATACATTATTAACCCGTTATTTTTTTCTTGGAATTAAGTAGTGATTTGGTGCAAAATATTTGCATGATTCTAAATCTTTTAACAATAGACATTGATATCGTCTGCACATCGAATATTGCTGCCCCATCTTGTTCGGTGATTCTGATATATGAAGATTCGATAGACTGTTTAATAAAATTAAAAAAAAAGAAAGCCAACAACGTGATACCAATATTGGCAATAAAATTGATGTTTTTGATTAAAAATTTGATTAAATTGTTGAACGATGAGAAATATTTTAATGTCTGAATTTTTGAACACGCCTGTGTTCTTTTTCCAGCATGTGAGGAACAGACGTAAGACTTATCTTTTCCGAAATATGTTGTTGTCGGTTGGAGGTCTCTCTGAAGAATTCATATCATCTAAGTTAACTCAAATCCCTGTTTACTCCTTTCACACATCTTCTCTCTAACAAACAATATGGCTTCTGTTTCGCCAGGTTTACCGCTGATGTTCTTATGACCATCACTTTATATATACACCAGGCTCTTGATAAAAACGGCGAAGCTACAGCTGTTGCTTTTGATATCTCGAAAGCATTTGACAGGTTTTGGCATGCTGGCTTTATGCGCAAGTGCTATGGTATTTCTGGAATATTGGTTGATTTAATACGATCGTTCCTATTGACCATGAAATGAAGGTTGTTTTGCATGAGCAACCATCCAGTTTTTTTTTCATATAAACGTCCCTCAAGGCTTTATGCTAGATCGTA